>VYZT01059292.1:0-20940 GCA_013400735.1 Pomatostomus ruficeps | reverse complement strand
GATTCCCCTTGGAATCTTTTGTTTTGTTGATCAGATACAAAACAGTAATAGGTTTAGGTTTGGTGGTTGTTTGTTGATTTTTTTTCTTAATTTAGGGGAAATGCCACTCCAAAGGGATTTCATCCTATGCAGTGCAATACATCCATGTTTTTCTTACCCACTTTTATTAAATACTAAGTTCAAAATGCTCCGCTATGTCAGTTACAGTGAGTTCTTGCTTGCACTCCCTACAGTTCTGCCCACCTACTCCACCTTGCAATTTGTCTCTAATGAAAGCATTGCCTTCAGAAAAAAAAAAATCAATTCTTGACCAGGAGAGAACAAGAAATAAAAACCCCACCATTTTTAATAGTCAATTCTGGAATTTAACCTTTGCACTAATTGCAGCAGTGTTACTTTTGCCTTCATAACATAAGCAAAAAGGAATCCCATGTCAGTGAGCTGAAAAATTCCATTTCAAATGAAACTCCAAGCAGCACCATTCCACGGTAAATGTGTATGATCTGAAACCATTAGACTGGATTCACTCTTGGAGTACAGTTCTGCTGAATCCTGCTGAGCAATACTGGTAATGTAATAACCTCACAGACACATGCTGCCTCATCTCTTGTCAGAACAAGTTATACCCCCAGACTTTAATTCACATTCACCCAGATGAAGTTTGGCACAGCTGTGCAACAGTCCTTATCTGTTTCCCAGTAAATCAGACGGTCATTTACTTTGTTTCTGCAGCATAACCTCATTCATTAAAACCCCAGTTTGTGGGGTAAACATCTAGTGATTTTGCCTTTAGAAAAATTGATCTGCTGATGCATCTCCACCAGTTGCAATCTTTCCTTTCTGATGTGTGAAGGTGAGAAGGGGAAGAAAGTGTAATAGTACTAATATCCCTCAGAAATATGATTAACATGTACTAAGACAATTGTGAAGAAATAAAGTTCAACAAAACACAGCATTATCATAAGCCTCATGTCTTGTGCATTGCAAGTAATTGCACCCTTCCTTTTGCAGTAATCTAACAACAGATAATTATTATTCTGTGCTAACAGCCAGTTGTATTAACATTCTCCCCAGTTATGTCCACAGACATTTATAACAACATGCTGAGTATGGAAAAGATTTGCAAATGTTCTGACTTAATTTCATCTATTTAGTGTTGGACTCGCTTTTCAAATTCAGACAGATAGACCAGTCCTGCTCTCATTAAGCGTAATGATAATTTAAGCATCGATTTCAAAGGAAGCAAGACTTGAGTCCTGTTGAACATGGACATTATATCTTATACATTAAGATAAAAGTAGTGATGAAGGAAGGCTCTCTTTCTGACCTGCCTGTCTGTGCAGTGTGTGTATGAATAGAAGAAGGTTACATAACAATGCTTGTCACTAAGGAGAGGCATATTCACTTTCTGGTTTGATTTCACACCCATCCTTTAAAGCATTGTTTAATAATATGTGAAAAATTCCTGGACTACATCCTCTGCTTATGTAATAGGTGTAAAACCTGTGACTTCCTAAGAACTGGTCCAGCAAGGTGTTCTCTAGGTGAGGACACAGGCTGTGAGGTATGTTGCACTACAGACTAATAGGCACTGTTGTCCTTACCAGTAACTAGCTGTATGCTTTCTTTAAATGCAGGATTAACTTTGTTGACAGCAATACTGAGAGAGTTATCAGAGAGTCACAGAGTGACTGATGGTGGAAGGGACCTCTAGAGGCCTCCTGGGTCAGCCCCTGTCAAGCAGGGCTACCTGGAGCTGGCTGCCCCAGACTGTGTTCAGATGCGTTGCTGCCTTTAGGTGTTTAGACACACTGACAAGATGAAGCCTTTAGGCGTGTTTGCTTCTCTGAATAGCTTCATGTGGGGCTGATGTATGATCCTTTTGTTGTTTTCTATTTTCCTGCAAGACAGTTATAATACATACTGATATGGACTGAACAAAAAAATTAGAAAAAAATTAATGCTGTGGATTTGAACTTTGAACGTTTCACATGCAGATGTTTTGGTACTCCAACATAAGTAAAAAGATTTACAGGATGCCTTTCACAGACAATATCTGAAGCGTTACCATCTTTTATGGAGAATTGACTCAGAATTTTGATTCTTTTACTGTAAGCTCAAAATAATCAAACTGATCAGTTCCTTGCTTTTCTCATAGTAATTCTGTTTAAGAAGCAAAGCATTCATATAAGAGCCAAGACTTTATTTATGTGCTAATTGTTATTAGGACAAAGAGATATGCACTATTTGAAGCTCCTGTCCTACCTTCAAACACATGAATGAAATTTTTGTTTGAAGTCCAGATACTGCTTCTTGGATGCCTGTCTGTGAGCAGGCTCAGAGATACTGCCCTTTCCAAAGGATTCTCCTGAAGAAAAGACACTGCAAATGACATGGAGGCTCTGGAGCAGTTTTCCAAAATGCTTGAGGCAGGTCCCTGTAGCTCCATCCTAAGACAGCATTGCAAACTTGCCTTGTACTTGGGTTCTGACAGCAGAGTAAATCAAGGCCAAGTGGTGTGAAATGTTCCCATGATTTTTTTCCTGGCCTCTCTCTCTTCTGTCAGTCGCATTAGGCTAGACTGCCTGGAAATATTTAAGTGATGCAAGATTGGCAACACCCCCACCTTGGCAAACTACGTCTCCAGTTGCTGTCAGAGGTCTCAGAGGTCCCTTTTTCAGGAACAGGTGTGCACTTAATTACTGGGAGAGATTTACACATGGGATCAGACTTCATGAAAGGGGAAAGACCACAGCAGAATCCCCAGGGTGGGTACAGCTTGCAAACAAAGCATGTCTTCATCTCTTCAGGGCAACTGGTGCTGTGGTTTAACCCCTGGCTGGTGTGGATGGGCAGAGAAGTGTTCCCAAAGCTTTAATGTGCAGTTAGCTAATGTAAAGCAAGGCTCAACGGGGCAGATAAACCCTTCTTTCCTGAGCCAAGCAGCTGTTGCACTGATCTTGCACTTGGTCCAGCCTCCTCTCACACTCTCTCTCCCCTGTCAATCCATCTGTCAACTGTTCACTCCAGTGTCCCCAAGGACTTCGTGGTTCTCAGTACTAAAGAGGGCACCAAAGAACATGGCATTTGGATGGCTCCCAGGCCTGATCACCCAGACCCATATCAAAAATGGCATTTTAACCAAAAGATAAATGTTATGGGTGGGGGTGTTCAAAGCACAGGCAAAGGGACTCAGAAACAGAAAAAAAACCCCCTGAATTGCTAAAGCCTGCAGGTAGTGAGCCGTTCTTCAACACCAGACAGTAAGGTTTGTAAGAAGCCTTTCAGAGACCCGGGTTTATCCATGGAAACAGCTATTTATCATAAGGTGAAAGAAAGGGAGGTTTTCCTGAAACAACAGTGGGACAGGGGACACATAGGCACATAGTAAGTGCCACCTTTTAGATGAAAGTGAAAGATGGATTCTGGAATCACTGATTCTAATTTTCAGCACTTGTCAGTGTTTGTCAGTTGTTGTCCTGGTTTGCCCGTCCAGCCCATTTTGTTGTATGGTCCCTGGCAGGATACCATCTGAAACTCTCCTTCACTTATTGTCCATCAATATGGCATATTTCTGTCAACTGCTGTCATGCTTTGTTCCCTGAGGTGACAGAATTATGTTGCGAATTACGATATAAAAGTCTGATTTTTACTACAATTCTGTCATAAGGTACTATTTTTGGTGGCTAACCAGGGTCAGGGGATGATATAATGCCCTTGGCATGGTAACATTTTTGCTACCACAGTTGAAAACTGTTGGATGGTCTTGTTATATTACAAATCCTATAGAGACTACAATAAGCATAATCTATATTAAAATACGATACTTTCCTTCCTAAATTACTAGATACAGAGTAATTGAATTCAGGAATTTGGTGAGCACCTTAGGTAATCAACTAAAATTATTTCAATAACTGCTGTTTTGCAAGTGACTTTCTATGCCTTTTTATTGATCTATTTCCATTTGTGGCATCAGCCCCTGTATTTGTCTCCAAGCTCTTTACTGATCTTATTGTGATAGGCAAGAAAGAAATTACAGTGATCTATAGAGAATGTTGAAAATGATGAAGACCACAAACGGAAGGCAAAATCTAAAAATTTTAGATAAATCAACACAGTTCTGTACCACTAAGGTTTCTTCAGAATAACTTGTATCACAGGCTAGAAGTAATCCTACATGTAGGTACAAAAATCTGTAAATGCCTTTTTTCTTGTCAAATGTCATCTAAATTCCACTTGTACTGTGGTCTTGTGCTACTGCTAGCTAGCAGGTCTCACTGCATTTCACTTTTAATCAAATAAAAAATAAATGATGTGGCTTCCAACACAAATCAAGGAAGGAAGCAGAGTTGCTTCAGTGGATATTCGATTCAAAAAGAAGAATGGATCCAATTTCTAGAACTTACTTATCCTGGGCCTGGGGCTTACACATAGGGAAGCTTTCTCTTTGCTGTCACAAGAACCTGCAAACGTCCTAATCAAAACAAAACCAAATCAGATCAATTTCCACTGCTCTCATTTGCAAGGTTGCTTTGTTATGTTGTGAACACAAAAAGAGAACAACGCAACAAAAATGTGTTACTGCTTGATTTTTCTGTTGTGGGGACACTGATGGGTCTGTCTGAGACCCGGTGATGAGACTGTAATACAAATTGCCACTGTTAGGTTTTGAAATTTCTCCGGGAAATTCTCTATCATCGCCTTGCACTAGCAGCATGTTTCTCCTCAGCACTGAAGAAGTGACCCCTGCAACGATGAGCTACTGCAGCAATTCACATGTGACTGTAGACTCCCAGGCACGGCAAGGAACCTCTCCATGCTGCCTTCCTGCTGGAGCAGCTCTGCTGCCAGGAGCGCCCCTTCCCTTCTCTGTGTCTGCAGGAGCCAGTGGGACCTCAGGCCTGACACACCTACTGCCTCACACACCAGGCAGAATAGTGTTAATTACATTAATCAAAGAATCCTCCTGGAGCATTAGATGATGTTTTGACATTGTGGAGATGATGAAGCTACTTAACATACAGGCTGTAATCCCACAGTCCTTCCCTACCCACAGAATTCGTTGGGTTTGAACACATACTGTGTTGCATGGACTTAGTGTCCTGGTTCATAGACAATTCAGTTTAAACAGGATGAGTATGGAGCATGTTTGATATCCCCTGTTTACTCTCACTGGCCTCTGAAGTCGAAGACCTTGCTTATGCAAGCAAGAGGAGGCTGAGGTACAGGCAGCTCCTGTAGCCCACTCGGTTTTTTGACAATAGGGTAGTTTTTATAACCCCTCAGAGGCAGATTTTTTAAACCCGTCTCCTGAACTCTGGTGTTGTGACAGCCACGGTTTCCTGGGGAAAGCTAAAGCACAGCCAAGTCTGATCTAGCTGTCCCTGCATCTAGACACGATTGACCTAATTATTCCAGGCGTTTGTGCATCTTGAAGCTCCACTGGTCACAAATGGTTAGTAACAGTGTGCAAACGAAACTGGCTCCCAACCCCTCCTTCTGTTTTTGCAGGCAGCTCTTACCGGGGCACTTCCACTGTCTCACTCTCTTCCCCTGCACACACCCTGGTCTGTGGTTTTGATACCCACTGTCACTCTGTATTTCGGTGCTTTCTTATTGCATGGCTACTTTTAGACTGCTTAGAAACACGGCATATCTTCACCTCCATTTTAGTTTTGCAGCCTTCTCCACTGCCTGCTGCTATAACTCTTAAAAGAACTGTGTTGTGAAAGGGATTCCCCTGAGCCGTGGGATTTGAGAAAATGGTTTCTTCATTGAATAATGTATTTTTGCACATTGCAATACTGTTTGCATAAGGGGGTCAGATGGAGGATGGTGGGCAACACGCAGATCACCAATGAAACACCTTTAGTTACCAGGGTCTGCACTTGTCTGGGGAGTGTGAGATCAAAGTTTAGTGTCTTCTTCTGATCCAGGAGATTGCTACAAAAATTCTGTGACAAAATCACTAGGATAATGGTGGAGCTGGGACATGAACCCTCGTGCTCTGTCTCTGTGAATAGTGTTCTAACCAATTGCATGCCGCAGCTTGATATGTAACTAAAGGTGCCACACAAAGTGGGAGGACTCACAGTGGAGAGCAGTCTAACCACCCCTGCAAGAGCCTTGCCCCAAAACTAGAAAAGTAGACAGAGGTGAATGGAGCATGAGTCTTATGTCCTCAGTGGTTAGAAAGAAGCAAGACTGTTATAAGTAATTGCAGCGAAAAACTGGCTAGAGCCCAATTACAATTAATTTAAGATTTATTAGCAAGCGGCAGAAAGCAAAATCCGCGCGGGGTGCCCGGGAGAGCCTCTACTCTGCCNTCCCGCAAGGTCAGTGATTTACACGAAGCACTAAGCAACCTGAACGGTCTCGTTAACAAACTTTTATCATATGTTCTAGTGTATTTCTAACTACAGACAGCTTGTGAAGGAATCTTAACTATAAACAGCATGTAAAGGGGACACAGGCTACTCTGATCACTCTCTGTTCTCTCATGACCGGTTTAAATGAACAAACATTAAATCTAACTTTGTATCACAAAGACCTTCCCTCTCTGTTGTTCTGCTCACTGTTGAGCTTTGTGCTGTGTCCTCTGCTTTTGTTATGCATGCAGCAAAATCAAATATTTTGGATTGTTTAGAATGCTATGTTTATTTAGTACAAAAGGGAAATGTTCTGGTTTCCACCTAACTGGTAAGAATAAGTGACCAAGTGAAGGGTGAAGTGGTGGGACTTGCTACCACGACAAGGATGAGCAATTGCAGTGCCTGTCCAGCAGTCTGACTACTCAGACTGCCCCTTACCCTGAACTCCAGTGCTGGGACATTCTCCAGACTCCAATGGCCAACTGTCCCCACGCATCTTCCTTGCTGCCCTAGCCTGTGGAAATGTGCAAGCATCAGCTGCCATTCCATAACATAACCTTACTCTCCCCCTGTCTGGCTCACATCTCTTGGTTTGCTGTGCTATTACTCTCAAAGCACTTTCAGATCTCATTTTTCTTCCTAGAAATGTTTATTGCTGGACCTCCTTGCAGGTGAGCAAAGTGAGGGATACAGGACAAGCCAGTCACCCTGTTCACTCACTTGCACCTCCATAAGAAACAAGTGTGAGGCAGTTATGCACCAAAGCTAGGAACCACATTTTTGCTTTTTGATTTTTTTTGTGATTGCTTTGTGATCAGCAATTGCTTTGTGATTCTATTTTTTGCTTTGGTGTTATTTCTTAACACCAATGGTTGCCTCACCTTTTATATGACCAACAGAATAAACATTCTTCTGGAAGAAAAATAGGAGCATCCAGAGAAACATTTAACTACCTGCTCATGGATTTCACCTCTAGTTTTTTCCCTCCAGTTTTTTTAACTGTTTTTGTTTTATTATCACTACTTTCTCTCCCAACACACAGCACTTGTGACCACCCTCCCACGCATCGCAGGTGCCAGCTTATCACCACACCATGCCTGCAAGCTTTTGAATTCTGAAAGTGGTAATACCCAGAACTGAGCAATTACAGGAGAATTTCAGGGGGTTGTTTATTTATGCAAATACTATGTTTCTGGCACACATGCTGCAGGGAAAGTACTGAATTCCTCACCCAGGCTATGGTTCAGACAAAGCAAAAAACCACGGAAGTTTAAAATAAGATAATATAGCCAGCTGTATTTTTTATTTTTTAATCTACTGAAAAACATGTTTGTCTAGGTCCTGACGTAAGTTTTGTCCCTGGACCCATCAGTATTATAGAAAAGAAGCAGATACATTTTTATTCCCAATCCGTATATTGTCCTTTTCTTTGTTCAGGCATTTTGAACTGAAACTGAACTAAAACAACCTAAATGTTCTCCTGGGATATCATTAATATCATTAATAAATGACATGGAGTCACAATATGTATCTGAAAAGTTTCTGGATTCATTCTCCCCTTCCTCCTATCCTCTCTCTTCTTTCCTTGTGTCCAAGAGGCAGCTAGCTGCAAATGGAGATTTGCAAAGCAGTGCGGAGGATTGATTTTAATGGCAGATGCATGGCTAATCCCATGCAATGCTTTCAGATTTCAACCCCCACGTCACAGTCACTGGCTGGAAAAGGCTGCAGAGTTAATCTGTGAGATAATGCACTTGTCCGCTAAGCATTCTTTTTCAACACAGTCATGTGGGCACTGTGTAATGTGGCCCAGGAGGGCTGGGGACATAACAGGGGCTGCTGCAGGTCTGGGTGCAGCATCACTGCAACCCTGTTCAAACTGGTTCGGCTTGGCCTGGGGAAAGCCTCCACCTCTGGGCTCCCAGGCTTTGGGGCTGGGATGGTATGCACTCCAGGTCTGTGTGTGCCCATCGGTGTGGGAATGCTCCCTGGACTAAACCTTGACTGCTATTAAAGAAGGGTTTGTGGTGGGCCCCAGTGGAGTCTCAAGGGCCTACATCAGTCTGAGTTCTCAAAGAGTTCCTCTTTTTCCCACCCAGAGCTCTGCACTGGGCTCCTTCCCCAGCACAGGCTGCAGCAAGCCTCCTCATACAGCAGTCCATACACTCATGTAGTTTGTGGCCCCTCTGCTGCCACAGTTTTGGCAGCAGTGCCTTCAACTGGCACAGGTAGGTCCTACTGTAACCTGCTCCTGTTGCACTCCCTGTGTCTGTCCTAAAATGAGCTTTTACTGCATTTTCCTTGGAGGAGGTTATCTGGCTGATGGGGAGCCCTCGCTTAGCTGCGTGTCCTGGCACAGTGATTTAAATCTGCAAGGTAAAGTCACTGTTAATAGCAGAGCAGCAGAAGGGCAGTCTTGTGATGAAATAGGAGTTATGTTACCTGTTTTCAAGTATGGCATTTAAATGTCACTAATCATGTCACTAATCATTATTAGGTCTATCATAGAGAGGTTTTTCTCTGATATAAGAAAGCAAAAAGTGGTGTTAACCTTTTGGTGTACCATGGTACCCACATAAGCTGTGGGGATATTACAGTGTGCGTAAGCCTTTGTAGCCTGGCTGGTGTGCAGGTGATGAGGGATGCAAGCAGAGACTGGAGCTCCAGAGAGGGTGCCCAAATCCCAAGGGAAGCGTCAGAAGAGACCAAAGGGCTGTGGAGGGTGCTCTCTTGTGCTGTCAGGGGACAGCCCTGCCTGCTTTTCTCTTCAGTAGCTGTGTTCCTCAGCTCCCAGGGCAGCCCTTAGAGCAGGGTGCTGTGGGGCCACTGAGATGGTGGCACTGCAGGCAGTGGGTGGACATACAAACTGTTCCTGGGTCAGCTTTCACAGGAGACTCACAGTCTGCAAGGAGAGCCAGGTGAAATGAAATGCTGCCAAGGGCCACTGCAACAGCAGCTGGATCCATGTCCCCAGGGTGCTCTTTGGCCTCTTGCCATGGGCAGAACATCCTAGACTTGAACTTAGGGGCCTTCCTGCGGGCCCAGAGAACACAGTCCCAGGGTCCTCAGGAGCCAGTTTGGCTCACCACCTGGTAACCTGCTGGGATGCACAGAGCCATTGGACAGAGCTCAGGCAGAAAGGAAAGCAGGAAAACCTGGTGTCTGCTTCCCACACAGCTTCCAACCTTCAGATGCTTATCACAGCATCAGTGTCCTTGAGGTTTCCGTGGCCTCACTCAGATTTGTTTGAGTTCTGCCAGAAAGCTCAAAGTTACTGCAGAAGAGGGATTATTCACAAGCAGAAACAGCTGGTTCCCCCTTAGGACTTGTTTCCTTTGGATATAGGCTTAAAATATGCAATTTTTAGCATCTGCACCTTGTTTCCAGATGAAAGGAAGCAGCTACAAAGCTGTCATGGGTAGAGCACAATCGAATGTCTCAGCAACTTACTTCCCTGTGAAATGAAGTTCCACATACCTCAGAGATGATCCTGAAGCAGGTGTGGAGGATTTTCCATGTCTTTTTTGCACATTTTTTCACAAGTGAGGGGCCACAAGTGATAGATGTTACAGCACACAGACAAGCCCAGCTATTATCACATCTTTATTTTTTAAGTAGATTTTGGTTGTCTTGTTGTATTTGGGCTTATGTTTGTTGTTCAAGTGTTTTGGCAGATGATTTTGAGTCGTATGGATATATGAGAGACATTTCTCTTCCTTCAAATGCCCAGGTGATGAGAGGTTTTGTGTGAATGAAGTGCAAGATATATAAGGTGCTAAAGGCAGAATTACACAGACTGATTATCTGAAAAATTGATAACTTGCAAATGGCTTTTATCACTTTAAAATATATTTAAGAACAGGGAAATTACTGTGTAAGTGTTTCCCAAACTGCTCAACAAAAGCCTCAGTGTAATCTTGGAATTTTTTTCCTGATTGTTGTCAGATGCTAATTAGGGAAACACACAGGCATTCACCAAAGTTGTCTATATTTATTTCAGACTTAATTATGCTAACCTAGAAACAGGATCAGACAATCGTCCAGAGGCTACTCTTTAGCTTGTTGTTCAGCTGGCAGTAGATAACCACATTGCATCACATTTTTTAAGATATAGGGATTCGGAACAATCAGCTCAGGCTTGCTCTTTAGTAATTTTTGTTCTTCTTCTTTGTGGAGAGATTTTACCTCAGAGTTCAGAGAAGATATATAATCACTCACTGCGAGAGAAGAAATTATTTTACAAGAACAAATGCTGGTTGCCATGGTTTCCAAGAGGGAGAAAATCCAAGGTCATTCACTGAAAACACTCCACAATAGACAGCATCGAGGACACTCCCTCACCTCGCCAAGCAAGCCTCCCTTGTCTGTAGATACATTCCTCCCATCTCCATTGGTATGCAGGTTCCTGTTTAAGCCACAATAACACTGATAAGAACATGATGTAAAAAAGCTGCAATATGTCTGGAAATAAACAGGTGAGCCTGGATTTACAAGCCTGTGGGATTTCACAGTTGGCTGCTTTCTGGCTCCTCCGTGCATCTCCTCGAAAACCTGACCTACCTGCTATGTTTGCCAACCAGGGACTTGCAGGTGCAACTGTGAAACTTTCATCTGAAGGAAAGGCCAGAGTAGCCCCACATGGATGGACTGGCACATGGACAAGCAAATAGAAAAAGCACCAGAGATGGGACCCTGCTTTTACAGTCATGCTAGAAAAACATGCCAAAAGCTACATTTTGTGGGTTACTCCTCTGGGTCTAAAGTACAAGAAAAATTGTGTTTCTTTCAATGACTGAGGTTTATGGCAGCATAACTGCTCCTGAATGTCTCAGTACTGACCTATGTATTAATTAATAGATAATACTATTCAGCTGTTTGTTTGAAATGACAGATTTTCATTCTAACATGAATTTACAGGGGCAGGCATGTAAGTCTTTTGCTCATGTTTTACAAATGCAAAATCTGCACATTATGCATGACGAACTACAGTTTACTAAACTTGACTCATGAAAAGTAAATGCAACCATCTAAGATGTGTTCAAAGCCTTATTAGTGTAGCAAGCATATTTCTTGTGTGATGGGACGTGTATATGTGGTGCCTCAGTTACCAGTGCCATGAAATCAATGACCCTTGAGTACTTGCTAATTTCCATTTCTGTCAATTTTAAAACAAAGAAACAACAATGTATTATCAGAAGTGACAAGGGAAATGGCTACATTTAAGTGGTAGAAATAACATTTTGCAGTGGACCATTGGCTGTACCATGTGCTCAAGTGTAATTCAACTTGCCAAGCCACTGTGTCAGCAACTGAACATCTTGTGCAGGAGGAAAAGTCTTTGCTATTAGAGCACTGGAGAGTGTATAGGCTGCCAATGCAACCAACTCCTTTTTTGATGAGGTTCCTGGAGCCAGATAGGCAAAAATTCTGGGAGTGGGACTAGACATTCTGCTGTTAGCTTGTTATTCGAAACAGAAGAGATTGATGCACAAGTTAATTATAGAGAAAGAGAAGCACAGATGGAGATTCAAGGGCTTAATTTTACAAAGGATTTCGGGACCCAAGCACTGTTTAAAGTCCTACTTTCAGCCTCTAAATTCCCAACTCTCTCCCTAGCCCTCCAGCACAACTGTCACCTCTATGGAAAGCCCGTTACTCTCATGGCACTGCAGTTTTGCCATAAAAGCTGCCCAAATGGACAGAGCGGTTTCTGAATTTGTGTAGTCTTGCCCCAGTGTAAACAGTACTTTAATTCACCAACACTTCACTCCCCTTGGGCATGAGCCTGACTCCCAGTCCTGGGAGGCTATTATCAGAAGTACAAACAGAAATTCCACAACTAGTAAATAATTAGAAATGTTCCTCATCTGGGACTGGCAAGCAAGTCTGTGCACCCAATAGCTGTGACCCTGGCCTGGAAATCTGAACAACACCACTCTCTGTTGGTCTACATCTGACTCGTTATCTGCCCTTGAAGGAATGATGTTGACCTCTCTGTGTCCTGATTTTCCCAGCTTTTAAATAACAATGATATTTTCCCACACTGAAGCTATGGGGTTGGAAAGTGCTAACAATTATTTCTCTGTGACCCCATTGTGAAATTCAGAGGGACCTCTTCCATAAGAGTTTAAGTGCTGACCCCTCTTAATTTCCTCACAAAAGTGTCTTTTGATCTGTTTTGTCTATGTTTTCAGCCTCAGGTCTAGGTTGTTGAGTTAGTCAAATATATGGGGTTTGACCTGTCATAGCCCCAAAAATTCTATTTGGCCTATATTTCAGCATAAACTTTTCTTTCTAATCTTTAAAAGAAACAAGTTTGATTTCCTTAAGGAGTCTGCAGGGAATCTGTGTTAGGCATTGTAATGGTACCTGCTATGCCAGCAGAGCTGGTAATTTCCTCTCCTCTCCTAGTACACACGTCTAAGATGAAATTCCTGCAGTTTTCCCTTGCTACATTTAAGATTTCTCTCAGTTTTCTGCTCACTAAATCACAGCTTTTTCTATGTAAGGCTGTACCACAGTCTGACACAAGCTGAGCTGAGGAGGGGAGGGGCACATATAGAGACCATAATCACAATGTAATGTTCTTACTTAGTGTTTAAAATACCACTTAGCTTGTCTCTATCTTTCCCTTCTACATAGTTCCTATAACAGTTCTCATTTTCAAAGTCTTTATTTTCTCTTTTTCTCTCCTGTTTGTCCTACTTTTGTCTTGCTGGGGTTTTTAAAATTCTTTAAAAAAACTTTCCATCTCAGCCTAACTTTCCTCTTGATTCAGTCTCTCTAATAGAATTTTCTAATGGCAAAATTCCCCTTTCTCAGCATGTACATGTACACAATCCATGACGCTCCCTGTGCCTTTCTCTCTGCTTATTTTCTAACTGTATCTCCAACTTTTCCCTCCCCTTGTCCTCAAGGCCACTCTGTTCTCCCCTGCCTGCCTGGCAGCACCTCTCATCTCTCCTCCAAACCCAGCCTCCCTGCTGATTCTCACACATACACAAGAAGAGGGCCTGTAAGAAAAATGTAAGCAAATTTTGCAAAGAGATATATACATGTATACATATTTTTTAATATTTTCTATCTTCTGGCTAATCAATCATTTGCTTACCATCTATACATTCTAATCTTGTACAGGTTGCAGCTGTTTGCCAAAATTGTTCTCCTACCCAGAAAACAACCTTCAGTATGGTAGTTAAATGATTAAAAAGAAAATGTCTCCCACAGTTTTGCAGTAAAAGTAACAGACTACATCTCCCAGCACAGCTTATGAGCAGGAAACAAACTTCCACTTTCCAGCCACCCTCTCAGCATGAACTACAGAAACATAAGTGATTTTCTTCATCCCATTAACTTGCTCTTGTTCTCCATTATGGAATTAATGCTGTCATTTTCATCCTTTAGATTTTAGTAATTTGGATGACAGTGTAATTCATGCCTTCTCTGATCCTACTTTTCTCCCATGATGGTGGCTTGGGGAAGGAGTTTGCACATGCATGTACACAATGCATATGTGTGGAAGATGGTTTTGTGAATTCATCTATGGTGCATGTAAGAGTAAAATAAAAAGACATGAGAGACCAGCTGGGTCTGGCAATATTATTGTACAGATTGTTCACCTGTTCTTGTAAGGGAAGGCTGGCACAATGCCATGAAACGGTCTTAAACTAATAAATATCTTCTGATGTAATAAATAGGGAAATGTGTTTTCAGTTCCTGCTTCCTACATTAGAAAGACACGTCATGTCGACCAAATCAAATTATATACAAAAATAAGGAAGAAGGAAAAAGCCAGGTATATCTGTTCTATGTCATCTCATAATAAAGGAAAAATTCCCCCATTTTTGATCAAGAAGTCAATTCAGATGAGTATATCATATTAAAAAAATCATAAATCCCCAATGTTATTAGTGCAATCTTTTCATATTTGTTTCCCAGCTACAGTTTTGTTCAAATGCACTTCAGCTAATTTTAGAGCCAGGAGACAAAAGCCTTTTGTGCTTTTGCAAGTATCGATAAGGAAGAAGATGAAGTTACCTGGATAGAAACCAGGAGCAAAAGAAGAACCCATCTGTAACCCTCTCCTGTCAGTTGTAGCCTGGTAAAAAAGGGCTGTTTCTGTGATCCAGGCCCTAGGTGCTCCTGTAAAGGTATGGAAACATCATCTCTTTAGCTGACTTGATGATCTCATGTCAGACCTCAAAATCTTATTCTATCATTTTAACCCAGATAGTGAATTTCTGGGATGTTTTGAAGACTCATTCTTTCACTGTTCTTTCAACCAACCACTGTTGCTTCCTCTAGCAGCTAGTCTTTTAAAAACTATCCTTCTTGCCCTACTAGACAAGAATACATGTGTTTCTGGGTCCAGAATCCAGGGGGGCTGTGGCCACTGGTAAAGGAGTGAATACAAATCTCTGTTGCACTATCCCAGCTGCCTGGGAAGGTCTGATGTGGGAACTTGGCTGTGCTTGTCAGGGTTGAATTAATTAATGTGAGGTGTAAAGAGCATCTGTACAGGGCTAGGAGGTCCAGCTGCTGTAAGAGAACACTGGCAGTAACAACAGGAGGAAGCTGTGGAGTGATTAAGAGCCTCTGGAAGACAAGCAAGGATACAGAAAAGAAAGTGTTTTAAACCTGTATGCCTACGACTACATGAAGCCTTCTGCTACTGGTGCAGATCAGCAGAGCCCAGGAAGTCACCAGGTTTTCCCAAGCAGGAAGGTTCAACCCTATTGTGCGTGGATGCCCTGCCATTAGCAATAAATGAAAGAAAGGGACAGGAGGCTGCCTATGAGCTGTTTGGGAGCAGCAATTTGGGTGATGCAACGATTTGGGTCACAGGCTCATTGGGCTTTTAGTGGGCTACAGTTTAGCTAGCAGAGGTGAAGGTGCTAACCAGCACTCATCATCTGCCCCATGTGGGCACTGTGAGAGGGATGTGGTCCCCCAGGGCACCTGGGCTGCGAGCTGCTCCTCTGAGATGGGCAGCCATGGGGGCAGCAGCAGGGTCTCTGCAGAAGCCAGGTGAAGAGGTCTGCTATCTGGTTCTCCCCTTTCCTAGTGTGTCCTTTAAGCTGAATATGCAAAGAAAGGCTGCTAAGAGCAGCCCTCTGGGTGCCTCATGGGAATCCCACCCCACTGCCACATTTCACTGCCCTGTGGCCTATTGCCTATGGGTACAAAGCAGAACTCATGGCCCAGACAATCTCCTTTTGTCTCATCCTTCTACAGGCAGCTGTTTTCCTCTTGGCTTGCAAAGGACTTAAGCTGGCATTTATCCTCTGTAATAAAACAAGAAATGTGTCCACCTTGGCCTCTGTCCAGCATTTTGTCCAGCGGCCATGAAGAGATCTGTGATGGGTACAGCTGGAGGTCAGGCCATGGGGATGGGGAGAAAGGCCACTCATAAGACATTAATTGCACTGTATGCAACTCTCTCATGTCTTTCCTCTCTTTCATGCCCATATTTCTGAAAGGCCAATAACCACCTTATTGTTTCCATCTCTACAGCAATTCCTTTCTTTCTGTTGCTCTTTCTTTAGTACTTAACTGATCCACAAGCTAGAAGCTATTTGGCCTTCAGTGCTCCCTTGGAAGCATTATTTGGTTAATGCTTCATCAGAAATAGAGACACTTGTGCTTGATTTTATACAGTTTGAGATTTTTCTCTGTCTGACCCGCTTTCTTCCAGAACAAAGCCTCAGCCTGAAATGCCAAACTGGAAGGACACAAAGACCTGATGCAAATGGAGATAGTGCAAGTCTGATGAAGCTGAAACAAAACCAAACACAGATCCTGGTTGTCTGGGTGGTTACTCCTTCTTCCTTCTTGCAAATAATAAAGCTGTCTTCTGTAGTTTTTCTACTTTTCTGCTGACTTTATTCCAGCCAGTTCATAAGACGGTTGCCTGTTACTGGGGGAAAAAAAGATATGCAGTCCTTGCTGCCACTATGAAACTTCCTGTTTCAGACAGAAATCAGAGAGTAAGTTTATGTAATATCAACCTCTCATCTACTTTTTTGCTGTCCATACCTTCTCTGCTCTGTCTGCAGCCTGCCACTCTTCTTCACTAAACTGGATTATCCTGAGCTGACTAAATGACTGTTCATCACCTATCTCCTCTCAGACCACTAAGGTTTGAAATTACAAGAGGTTTTGTTAAGAAGATGTAGGATTCTTCAAGATGATCCATCTTGGCTTGAAACCAAAAGCAAAGGGAGTTGAATAATTAGTGTTGGCCTGCATATCCATGTGAGGCTAGAGAGACAGGGCTGAGTATGGAAAATCACGTCACTGTATAAATATTAACAGCCTCCTCATATCTGTTGGAACAAGTTCTCTGAGGTCATGGATTAACTCACAACATTTTCCTATTCCATATTGAAATTCTATTTAACAAAATATTAAATAAACATACATACAAGTGTGTTTCCAAGCCAAAAAATACAAAATCTCCAGGTTAAGAAACTAGAGAGCAGGGAAAGGAGAGCCTTTGTTCTTGGACCTTTCTTACCATATCAAATGAATGATTTCTTCCACTCTAACTTGACAGGACTTCTTGTGAGATCTTGACTAATTTACAGTTAAATGCTTTGTCTATACTTCTCACTCTCACAGTTGTCTAGAAAATGAGCTAAATTTTCAGGAAATCTGTGTATAATATCATGAACATCCTTGGCAAATGATCCAGAAACTGACACTTGCTGGGTTGAACGTTGCTTTGAGGCTGAGTGAAAATACCAAACACTCCTGTGCATTTTTCATGGCTTATGTAAACAAAGTTAGCACTTGCATCCATACTGCCATTCCAGGTAAGCTATCAATTAATATGGATGCCCTTTTAGATTAAAATCTCAAAGGCAACTCTCCAGGAAAGGGTCTGTTCTTATAGTCATACTCCCTCCTAGTTACTGTAATGACTCTAGATAAAGACATTATCAACCTGAAATGCCAATGACATTGGCAAGCAGCCAATTCACGATACACGAGTGAATTCGGGTATGAATAAAACTGTTTAACTTAAAATCCCCCATGCTGCGAAGAGAGGGAAAACAAATAGCAAGCCTGCTGTGCAATAAATCCATTCCAGTGAGTTACGGAGCAGAGAGAACAGGGTGCATATTTATCATTTTCTCTCTAAGTATTGGGTTTGTTTTATTTCGTATTTTTTTCTGTGGCCTAATCTTGTCTTAGAAGCACCCATCTTGTTCTGCTTTATTTCTATTAATGAAATACAACTCTTTCAGTAATTTGGAACAAAGCATGAAAATACCAACACGACTGGAGGACAGGGATATGACGCCAGTGGCAGGAATGAATGACTGGTTCCCACAGAGAGTCTGCAAAATAGGGGCTCTGTCACAGCTCTCCAAGGTGGACTGGAGAGGGTGTCATTCAAAGGGCCCTATCACAGTACCCTGTAAATTGTTACTGGCTTGTGTGAAGTGCTTCCCCTACAATTGCAGCACTGAAGTGAAACGTGGTTAAATACCTTAGCAGGGTGCAAGAGGGATCCTATTGCCAGCAACTTAGCACTCAGATGAAATGTAGCTCAGCTCTTCACACCAAACTGCCTTTGCTCCAGCACCCAGGAGTAGTTGTCCTTGGGAAGTGAAGAGGACTGTTTTTTTCAAGGATTGATCTCAGCAAGTCTTCACATTTAGCTTGAGCCATCAGTCTAAAAATCAGGATTTGTTCAAAAAAACACATAAGGAAGAAAATGCAACTATCTTGTAATGAGCTTGACACACTGTTCTTGCATGTCTTGCAGTTGACAGGAAGCAAGAGGATTTGTAATGCATAAATTACAATGTAATCATTGGTTCAACAAAGATCAGGTGTATCTACTTTGTATGAAAAATATATGCATTTATGTCGCTTTTTTATCTTATAATAAAGGCTGAAGGGGTAAGTTCTGAGTTGAGCAGTTAGAAACATCCACTCAGACTTCAGTATCCAATTGAACACTGCATGTCACTCCATGATCCTAGGGTGCTGCTGGGTTTGTGTGTAGTTTGACACGTGCCCAGTTCCAGAGGTGACCAAGGATTCTCTGCTGTTGAACTCCTGGAAGCTGAGTTAATACTCATGAGTGTGTGTGGTTTTGGTACAAGTCTTGCTAGACTCATGCCTGAGAACAACTTTATCTGTGTTAGGAGTAGAGGAGGAGGCAAAAACACAGCCTGCCAATTTGACGCAGCTGTGTTGTGTAGGAGTCTGATTTGCCTTTGTGCAGATGAATTATACAGCCAAGGAATTTCCACCTCTTGGCACAGGCTGCTAAAGCATGGATAAGCTTAGTATTTCTTTGCTTCCAGCAAGGACTATCTTCATGAGCTGGAAAAATGCAAAGTTGAGGAGAGTCCAAAGAGTGCCTCTAAATCTAACTCACAGATTGGAACTGATTCTCCCCTGAAAAGGAGGTAGAGAAATCCTTTCAACACCAAGCAATTAACTTTCCTCCCAGAACAGTGCCCATTGCAGTTGACTAGTCTTTATGCCTTGGGCAGAAGAGGCGAAGTCTGCTTCACACTGACTTTCTGGTTCACCTGTGACTTGAATTGGCATAAATCCTTTTAAGCACCTTCAGTAAACTTGTGTTTTGCTAAATACTTGAGGGCAATGACTATCTCAATGTAGAAGTTTCATTAAAATCTACTTGTCAAAGACTACTTATTTTGGATGAAGTCCGTGTTTCCTTTAGAATATACTGGCTCTGTGTCCAACAACCAGTGAAGCCTGCATGCTCAGGGTCTCATGTAGTGGAGGGAAAAGACAGCTCAGTCTTCCTTGTCATGGTGTGTTCTGGCTAGCCTGTGCCATGCTTCAGACAAAGAAAATATTAAAGTCAGCTAAAACCTTAAGGATTGTGGAAAAATAGCTGTGGACAAATACAGAAGAATTGAACCAGTCTTGAAGCTTACTGTCCTCAATTTGATCTGTTATATCTGCTTCACAGATTTGAGGACTATGTGTGAGGTTAAGCATGTGTCACCTGTGCTAATCTCCAGTTTGCAAAGGAAAAATTAATTGCAGCGTACTCAGAGAACAAAACCTCTCTAGCTCATTGATGTCAGCAGCAACTTGAATCTTGCTTGTTCTAGATATGGGGATTTTTTTTCTTTTTCCTTTCCTTTCTTAGAGGGGCCCCATGTTGAATAGCATCTTCTGATGATGGTGCAGATAAAACAAAGCATCTTGTAACTGAACACAGAGACTAAATTCCCAGGAACTATTTAGATCTTGGATGACTAGGATGTTTTGTTGAACTATTGCACTAACACACTAATGCATGCTAACAATCCATTGAGTTAATAAAGTTTGAAAAAGCACTAACAAAGGACAGATGATGCAAGACAGCAAAAAAAAAGGAGCAGTTGGTTTTCTCAATGCAGTTGATAGATGCTTGGAAATTAAACATGACATACTTGCTGGAAGCCAAAATCTTCCATTGTCCTGCTGATCTCTCCCTCTGTTTGCTTTCTTTTCCCCATTACAAATGAAATGTTGGAAGAATTGCTATATTTAATAACCTACTGTTGTGTCACTGTTCTACTGAAATCCCGCAAGAGTTTCAATTTCTTTTTTATTGCCTGCTTAGGATCAGGCTATTATATTAATGTGGAAGCTGGGATACAAGGGAAGCAGGAAAAACTGCACTCATCAGAACCACTCAATAAGGACAGAATCAATGCCCAAGTCCCTCTCTTCCACACAAGCCTACTGAAGCCTTCATGGGAGCATCTTTAGTGAAAGGAAGAACCTTGACACCAGAAAGGGATTTGTTCTGCACCACATAGCTTTAGTCTATGTCAGGATGGAAATTAATTTAGCGATAGTGCTTAGAACAGCTGATTGGCTTAGAGATGCCTTCTCCCTTCCATTCTATTACTTAAGGCTGCAACTATTACCCATTTGGAGACTAAGTTGGTAAAAAGTCAACAGGTGGAGTTTGCCAAGCAAATTCCCCTCTTCTAACACAAGTGTTGACTGTGAAGCAACTGTGGATTTGGTTTTTGTTTTGCTGTTCACTTGCTAGGTTTTTTGTGTGTGTTTTTCACCAGAGATAGGGAAGAGTCCAAATTAAACAGATTCAGAACTGAGAATTTGCTTAACTAGATGGAAATAATGATTGAGTTAGAAATGTTACCCTAAAGCAACTCAGTTACTTTTACTCAAAAATCTAGCTGCATTGTGAAATAGAGCAAGTTCTCCCAGTCTACCTGAAGAAATGAAACACACGTGGACTTAGACTAGTTTAGGGCTTCAGCTAGTTCTGACAGTGTTTCGTAATTAACAGCTGTATTGAAAACTACTGACAAGAACAAATGTTGCAAGCTGCTTGTCTACATCATGTGGATTTTAAATACTGCTCCATGACTCTACACTGGTAGACAGAAATCCGTCCTGTTCTTTCCAAAACTTTTATATTTGATGCCTTAGTGTAATACCTCCAAACAAGGCTGCATTCTCCAGAGGCAGGATGCACAGCTGCCTGACTGTGGGGCAGTATTTTAGGAGGCAGAAATCTGCAGGTGAGGAAAGGAGGGAAGGAGGAAGGAAGGAA
>VYZT01059278.1:1776-21131 GCA_013400735.1 Pomatostomus ruficeps | reverse complement strand
TATAGGAATTACTTACATCCTATAAAAATTATTGTTATTCCTAATAGGAAATAATTAATTGTTTGACTAGCAAATAATAATTTACAAATAAATCATCATAGTGTAGTTAATGTTCTCTGCAGTGCAATTAATTTGATTTGTTATGCTGTAATTGAATGTTCCATATACACCTTGTAGTGTTAATTTGAATGCTATGCTCTAGCTCAAATCCTATAAATTTTTGAGGAAGAGTGACTGTAGGCATAGGAGCTATACAGGCAAAAGAGAAGTAGGTGTTAACCGTAAGTCCATCACTCAAGAAGGCTAGCAGGAGATAAGCATGCCTCTGATTTTTATGGGAGTGCCTCAAGAACCCAAACTTTAAACTAATATAGAGTAGTCAGTCCCATGAAATGCCAGACACTTAGACTGAAATGGTATTTGGGAGACGAAGTCTGGGAGCAGTCCCATGGATGATCCAGACTGTGTTCTGCCAGTGAGGATTTGTTCCAAGAGAATGAAAGCACATCTGAGAGAAGAGGTGGTACCAGAGTAAGCATATACGTTATTCAAAACCCCTCTTCCCTTACTTTGTAAATATTGAAACCAAGGGCAAGCAAATTCACAGGGAAAAAGAGTGAAATCAAAACACCAGACACATACAGGCATAATGTCGAAAATCACAGTCCAAACCCCAGGATGTACAGTGGTAACTGTGTATGGCCACATGTGTGAAGTAGGGCAACAGTGTCCTTTCTGTTTATTCCCCATAGGTGTGAGCAGGAGCATGAACTAAAGGAAGTGTAGGGAAACATGTGATAAAGTAATGCCCTAGGGCAGAATACAGTGAATGAAAAAGCATTCAATTTTCAGATATGAAGTATTGAAACTTCTCTTTAAATTCTAACATCAACTGGCAGATTTTCTGTTGCGCTGTCTTTAACAGAGTGTTGGGGCCATGTGTTAAGAGAATATTTGCTTTTAATACAGTGATCAGACCCAGAGAACACGGGAAAATGAACAAATTTCTCTGCAGACTGATTAGAAAATGAGAGCTCGGGTAATCTGCTGGGAAGAGAGTAGACTTCAGAGAGCTTTGTAGGGGTCTCAGGTGGACTATTTGCGCTAGTTCTGGACTATTTTCTGCACTAGATGTGAGCAGAAAAAGACTTTTGTAGGACACACTCACTGATGAGACATACCATGTTTGGTGGAAACAATTACTGATTTTTTTATTCATACCCATGAAGGTCAGCGTTCTGGACGCTTACACCTGTGCCTAAGTTACACTGATGGCAGCTGCACTGATGTGCAGTACTCTGTACTCAGAGGTCTTCTGAGATGCACACAAGAAAGACAAAGCAAAGTTCTGAGTGTGGTCATTACGTGGCTGTTGGCTGTTTACAGAGTATTTCACTGTGTTCTCAGCACCTATTAAATGCCAGCACTAGCAAAACATACAGAGCTACAGCTACACCAACACAGAGAGATGGTGTTCAGTAAATCAAATCTATTTCTACTGCAAATTTTGATGGCTTCTGTAGAAATGCATTAGGAATCTGCTTGTGTCTCTTGCATATTAATATATTGATATTAGAAGAGAACAATCTTGAAAATAATGGTTTGTAGATGGACACCAGGTCATGTTGTTGTCAATGTCAATGATTTTCTTTTTAGTAAATCTCTGAAAGTCAAGAGTGATGATGATAAAATGACTGAATATGTACTTGCTGATAAATTAATAGGACTGACATTTGGTATCTGTATGTAGTTTCTATGAAAAATATACAAAATTTTTCTTTTGCATTTATGTTTGTATACCATAGGGTAGGTACTTATATAGACAACTTTATATTTGTTTGAAGTAACTCTTAAAAGAAGTTTAAGATAAGAGGTTATTTGTCTTACCTGAAGCAGTATTACCTTCTTGGAGAAGCATCAATTCTTTTTGTTAAAATAACAGTGTTTCATTTCAATTAGGAGAAAAAAGTATAGAAATTTTTTGAAATATTGTTGCCATAAACTGGGTTGAGCATGACCTCAGTTTTTTAGTGGAAAGAATCCTGCAAAGGGAAGTCTTTTCAGTCCACAGTTACTTTTCATTATATTAGAAATCATTAAGATGCTGTGCTTATAAGAGGTCTACTTGTGCTGGTTTGCTTTTTGTGTTGTGTAATCTCTTGAATGCTATGTTTATATAATAGGTATTCTTGTTATATAACAGGTAAGTTAACAGTAATGTAATGGTTGAGTAATATGAACAAAATCTCACGCTGACTTGAGTCAGAACAATAAGCAGCTTTCTTGTGCCTAAGAAAGAATAATTGTCTGCACTTACTGGATTTACTTCTCTTTCTGAATTAGTATGCATTAAATGGGCAAGACTACCTCTGGAATAAATACCTACCTTTTTAGTGCAAGAATCCCAAAATGAGAATTTCCATAATTTATGAGATCAGTGATCCATCTATCTGAGTATATCTACTTGTTTTTCCTGAACCAGCTAAATGCTATTATCAAAGGCAACAGTGGAAAATGACTGAAATTCCCTAAGAAAGAATGTGTGTAGTGCTCTGTTTCTTCCAGGCACTGAGTAGTATTTTGTGCTCTGAAGTTTCATCATTTCCCTGTAAAATACTATGCTTAGCTCTGGCAATTTATTAAAACATTGAAACTTATAGCTTGATTGAATGGTTTTGGTTTTAAAAATAAAACCACAACCCGGTTTGTTTCCTGAGGTAGCATTATTTACACTTTTCATTTTAAACAGGTATTTTTTTTTTATTTTGCTGGGGTCTGGAGTGCTATATGCATGTACCACATTTATCAGTTCATCCGCAGGAAACAAACAAAAACCAAAAACCAACAAACCAGAAACAGATGAGGGAAAAGGGAGGAATCCTGTGGAGAGGGAATAGTAAATAATTATATAAATGAGGAGTATCATCACATAGTCTGGGCCGTGGTGTGTTAGGCAAGCAGAATTACAGCTGCACTGTCATACACAAGGGTGACCTATTGCCTAGGTATTATTTTGTAATCATTTTGCCTTGGTTTTTAAGTGTAACTTTTTATTACTAGAAAAGCAGATGAAAGATGAAAATGCCTTGTATTTTCATAAAGCATTTAGGGCCACAGAAAGCATTCAGGCCATCTATTCTTAGCCTGGTTGTTATTTCCAATGAACTTTCTCTGGACCCAATTGCCTTGTATTTCACTAAGACTCATTAGTTGGAATGATCCTGAGAAGGTGAATCCATAGCTTCTGGAGTAATATAGGAATGGTCACTGCAACCTGTTGGAACTGTATTTTGCTTCTGATATTTTTTTCTCTCATTATTTTTTTGGGGGTAGTTTGTTCGGTGTGATGTTTTCTTCTTTTTTTAAAAAAATCTTTTAAATTTTTAAAATTACATCTTCCTTTCTTAGACTCAAGACCTCTATTATATAGTACTTTCTTCTTGTGAAAGTGATTAAATGCCATAATCAAATCAGTTCCTGGAAGTTTTCCCTAATTTTCTTAGGAAATTAAACCTGGTCATCTATCCAGTAGTGCTCTTGAATTCAGTAACTTCTGCAATTTCTGGACAATATGAACAATATTAGAAACAGTTAGATAGTTCTTCCAGATGTGATGGATATTGGGTAGGAGAAAGGGATCTAACTTTATATCCTTGTAAGAGGAAAGGAAGGCAAAGTTGTCTGTTTTATGTTACTATCAACTGCCCTTGTGCTATTGCCCCTTCTGCACTGTTTTCCTTCACTGAGAAGAGATGTCACAGAGACATGGGAAGGAAGTTGCCAGGATTCAGGTGTGAGGGAGGGATTTACGATTTTGTGGCTTTCAGTTTTGAGATTTAAATGTCTTTTTAATTAAAGTTAAACAACAGACCTGTACATTGTATGCTATTACCAGTCTCACCTTTTATGACAAGGAAAATTATTTCCCTTTGTCCTACTGTATACCCAGTAGAAAAGGGTATCCAGAAGAGAAGGTATCCAGACATATTTGACATGGAAGACTGTCTGGTATTTTCTTAGCCTCAGCTGGTTAAAAAATGATTTAGATTTCGTCTGAAAGGTTTTTCTTTTTAAATAATTTTCTTTTTAAATAAAACACGCTGCATGAAAAATAGGTATTAAGAAAAAAATTTACCAAGAGTGTGTGCAAATTAAAATTAAGTGTAAGGTAACCTTCATAAAGCCCATTTCTACTAACTCTTATTTGAACTATATTTCAGAGGGTTTTTCATATGATTAAATATTAATTATTTTTTTCTAAAGGAATAGTCTAAGTGTTCAAAACGCCACTACTATCTGTATTTATATAACAAGGGGCTAGTTTGAACTTTCATTCTATTCTAATGCTTTTATTACTACAAAGAGATCAAAACCAGTTTTGGGCATAGTGACTAGGTACAGGAAATTAAATTAGTTTGGTGTTTAAAGGACATTTTCCCGTAAGTGGACAAGCACAAAATCATCTATCATCTATGCTGACTAGAACAAAAAAGAAATGTTTGTTATTCCTTGAGTTCCACTTGCTTTGCCTGCGTTTTCTGAAATATATCCAGGAGTCTCATTATACAAATAATGTACTATTTTTTCTCCTTGTTATGTCTTTTATAGTCCTCCATGATAATTGTAATAAATGAGACTACTGAAATCTGAAGATTCTGGATTATATTCTACATGCCATACCTAATGAGTATACTGTATAGATATATACATGTGTATTTATACGACATGTATAAATACAGGTGTATGTGACTTTCTTTCATGTCCCAGTGTGGATGGGAGATCTTCTATCCCATACAGAGAATTGTTGTTAACTGCATCATTCCATTGGAGTGAATGAGAACTTTATGAATAAACTTTTACAGCAGCTTTAATTACTTTCTGTCAGCAGTGGTAAAACATTCTCTTCATTCTGGTCTACCAGAAGACTGGTGAGTGCCAAACCATCCCAATTTTATTGTTATAGCATACATCTACAGGAAATTCTTATGTCATTGATAGGGTGTAGAGTAAGAGACATATATTTTGGTGAGAGCTTCTGGAGCTCCTGTTTGTTGATCTGTGCTTTGTTCTGCCAACACGAGGTGTATACATGAGCTTTTTTTGTTCAGGTACATATAGGAGTATGAGACTGCTGTAGGTTTTTTGTTTGTTGGTTTTTGTTTTTTCCAGTCCTATCAGCAAAGTGTGTGGAACATTCAATTCCTTTGCTGATGGCTAGGCTTCATGCTACATGAACTGCTCACTAGTAAAATCAGCTGCACTTGGAGTGTAATGTGTTTCTGCTGGAATTGTGTTTTAATGACTCCGGCAGGACAGATGCTCCAAACTCACTTATCCTCAATGGAACCCAATGGATTTCTCTCAGTTGCTTTTGTGTTCTTTCACTTCTAGTGTCAGTTTTTTGATTGCTTACTAGAAAAAAATGTAGTAGTGAAATAAATAATGATTTCTTTGCATGTCACCTGTAGAAAGAAAGTGAATGTATATATGTAGTTACAATTCTTGTGTTTTGAATGATATAAACTAGGAACTAGAATATGTCAGGTGAGTGTAGGACTCTCTAGAATTTATGAGATGATTTTAAGTGCTTATTCAGAAAATCACACTGTATTTGTATTTTTTTTTTCTTTCTGAGAAAACTTGAAGTGTTTTTTTGCTAGTTGTCTTCCTAGACTTCATTGTACAGGGGAAAAGAATTGGCTCTCAGTTGCCTTAGGAGGCTTGAAATTTGTTTACTTTTATGTAAAATGAAATGAAGGGTTACATCTCTTTTTAGTTTCCTGCAAATTGATCTTAGTTGCTGTATTATCTGCTGAACCCTTCAGTGTGCAGTTTGCTGCATTTTTCCCCAGTACTTATTTGCCTAGCAACTGTGCTATTCTAATACTGCATGCCATGAAGATTTGCTGTGCTTGGAAGCTCTATCCTGTCCTCCTGGTTGGTAATGAAGATGGGAAACTCTGTTCATGCCACTATCAACTCCTGAGGGTTGGTGTTAAAGAGAGATGGGTTTCAGAGCTGGAAGTAGACTTCTTTCTGTTTGATACTTTCTTTGGGTATTCTCCTAACCCATCTGAAGAACATCATTCATCATGGAAGGGAAAATCTGATTGTGTGATGATATTCTTGGAGTACTCAGGCACTGTTGCAGTCAAACTTAGGGAGAAGTGTAGCCAGTTCAATTCTGCCATTGAAGTAGAATGGAAAAGTGAGGATTAAAACAAGAATTGGTTCAGTTTCCAAGAGGTCCTAGGGAAGAAACTGAGAAGAGTTGGATAAGAAGTTACTGACTGAATATAACTAATGTAGAAGTCACTTAAACTGGCACTTTGATGTATTGAGCTGCTTTGAGGACAGCTGAGAAATACCGGCAGAGAGATTAGAATGAGGAACTCAAGGTGTACTGTGCAGCTTTTTACCTTGGATGAAAAAAGAAGGGGATTGACTAGTTTTACACCTTTTACCTGCCAATTCTATAGGTATTATCCCTGTGCCATCTATAACCTATCACTTGTTAAAATAAAGAATGGCAACATACTGATGCTTTTCAGTAAAGATTCCCTGTCCTGAAAGAGCTTGGGGTTTTTAAAATGAAATTTAAGCACAGCAAAATTGAAAATGATACAGTTAAATTTGTCTTCAGAACCAAATCCTCAGGATTTGGAGTTTTTTTGCAGCAGTTGAAATTGATGTACTGAAGGCTATTTATACAAAATACAAGATGAAAAGATAAAACCCACCAAATCCTCACCTTTAGATGCTGTTCTAGAATGCTGAAGAGTCTCACTTTTGCTGCTCAATCCTATATAAAGCTGAGATAGTCTCCTAAACCACTTATTTCTTAATGCTAACAGATGTCTTGACAAAGCTAGTAACACGCTGAATTTTTAAACCAGGCTAGTGTAGATAAACAGTTGGAATCAATAAGCTAAGCAGTTATTGCTGGTTGCATTTTTTTCTGATTTTGTTTGTCTTCATACCTCAGGACTGATTTGTGCAGGTGTTGAGGACCATAGCTGATGAAAGCTACACAAAAAAATAGTGTTAGAAATTGGGTCCTAGACATCTCTAAACTGGCCTCCCTGTTTTGTGTATTTCATTGATTTTAGTGGATTCTTTAAATCTATTAGTATGTCACCTGGAGGGGTATTGTGAAAATTGAATTAATATTTGTGAGATTAGCTTTATGGTAGTGAATATCATAAAATTGATGGCATTTAATGTTTATGTCTTTAGAAGAGTTTGTTTTTGTTTTTTGTTTTTAATTAATATTTAGTACAATGGTTGCACAACTACCTGGAATGAAACAAAACAGTAAGTGACCACCCTCTCACCTATGCGTTGCATGAGGCAGATTTGATGTTGAAAAGGTTATGAACATGTGGAAGGCTGCATCATAAAATACTGACATTTTTCTGTTTGCCTTAAATTGGTTAACTTTTTTGTGTGAAAGTTAGCATAGTTATTTTAAAATGCAAACCCCTTATACTTTAGAGTATATTTATACTTAGAGTATTTTTAAATATTAAATTGTGCACAATTATATATGGTTCTTGTCTGCTACAATTCTTCTACTACTGATTGTACAGAGTGCAGTTTTACATTAATCTCACAGCTGAGGCAAGGCTTGGATAAACTGATACTCAAACATAGTAATCTCTTCTTCTTTTGCAATGCACACAGCTGTAAGATGAATTATTTGTAAACCCCAAGATATTAAATAAACCATAACTTTCACTTTTGTCTTGAGAGTGGAAGTAATAATTATTCAATGTTTTTAAACAGACTGCTTATACTCAATATAAACATCTCATAATATATATGAAAATTCTCCATATCTACATTTGTCTAGTAATGGCTTCTTATAGGGATAGCTTTCTGAAATATTTGGCTAGGTTGGTTCAAAATTTGAATAAGAAGGATCCTTTGTTCCAACTCAGTGACATAAAATAGCAAATTGAAAGAATATTTAGGTGAGTGGTGTAAAATGTTATCAGTGTAGGAAATGCTTGGCAGTGCTACAGAGGCTGGCAGTGTGGAATATGTTAATTGTGTCTGCAGTACACTGTAGCAAGAAACTAGTCTCCTATCAGGCAGCTCTGTAGGATCTCAGCAGCTGGAGCTGGAAGATTGCACATGGGATTCTCAGTCTTGAAATGTGTTCAGTGTGCTCAAACTCCAGGAGTTACCAATCCCTTCTATGGTAATTAAAGGAAACAACAAACAACCCTAATCCTCAAATTCCATCAAGATTTTCTTAATGCAAGTTTGTTTCTAACTCTCCTTGTCCTGCAGGGTTTGGTACCTTGGAGTGCTTTTGATTCTAATGATGCTCTATATGCATCATAGACTTCCACATTGTTTGAGTTTAAATGTGAATGGTCCTCCCCAAAGGGGTAACGCTTGAATAACACCAACAAGGGTAGCATTGAAAAGAAGATATAGAACTGGCATAGTGAGACTGAGTAGGACTGAACAGACTAGATTCCTGTCCTGAACCAGAAATGGGAAGAAAGTAAGTTTGGGGAGGAGCTGGATTAATCTCTGTATTGCTTCTGTGGTGTGTGTCAGAACTGGAGAGAAACATGCACGATTTCCTGATGGCTGTCAGTGAACTCTCTTGCTGAGCAGGTCTGGATAGGGACATTATGCATGAGGATCCATCTGCATGTATGTAATTGCATCTCCCCGGGGCAACTGGAATTTTGAATCCATGGTAGCTGCATCACCGAGCAAATCTATGATATCTTAGCAAAAATAATAGGTTTAGTGAGAACAGGTATTTCACACATTATCTGTCTCTGGAACAACCATTTGACTGTGGAGAAATGATTTCTTTTGATGCCCAACTATTCCTTAATGACTATGGCAGTATTGATTCACCAAGAAGATTTCTGGTTTTGTAATGTTTTGCTGGAGAATCATCAAATGATTTGTTTCAATTATAATAATAAAAAAAAGCCTTCCAAGCAGGTGAGTGTATTGGTCTGTTTTACATATTTAAGTACTACTGCAGTGTGAGAGCTACACTATTTCAGGTCTAAAGTTAACATATCTAGGTTTTGTTTCTCTCTTATCATAGAGAATTACCACTTTTATTTACATATCAGGATGGTAAGAACCCTTGAGTTGGGGATGGAAGGAAAGAAAGTGAAAGAAATGAAGGGTTTTAAGACCAGGGATGTTAAGTGAACAGAGAGAGGCTGAGAACAGGGAGCAGCTCTGTTGGCAGTGGTGAGATCCTGTCCCTGGGCTCCAGGTGCCCTTTTTGTAGCTGAGTCTGGTATCTGAGCACAGCAGAGAAACCCCTGAGTGAGCAGTAAACCTCTGCAGGGGCACTGACTTCCCTTTTTGAGTTGTAGGATCATCCACCTGTAGACCATGAGCCTGCCTCAGTGTGTGTCAGGATCACTCAGCTTTTCCTAAACCTGGATTTTAGTTTTTTAACATTTGAGTGGCCACTTTGTGAGCAGGGTCCTGTTCCTGCAAGGTTCAGTCAGGACTGCAGGCTCCAGGACAGGGAAGGGAGCTGCCCCTGCCTGTGGCAGCCTGGGCAGCCAACCTGCTGAGCTGCCTCTGGCCTCTGTGGTGGGGAGTGGGCCCCATGCCAGCAGCATCCATTTTGGAGTGTTTGTGGGATCTCAGTGGCAGTTAAGGTTCCTGCTGTGTTCTTGCAGGCAGTCTGGATTGATTTCTTCCCCTTCAAAAGCGTGACTGATAAATATACATGTACACACACACACACATTTAGGTTGAAAAGGAGGGAATATGCTCTCTATGACTCTGCCTGACCTCTTCTATGCACCTGTCCTTAATTTTTTCAAGTGAAAATTGAAACCTGTATTTAAGAGTACTGTCAACATGGTAAGTGAGAAGGGGAGGTATTATCCCCACATTGTTAGGTTTTTGATCTTGATGTATAAGTTTTTTGACAGATATGATAGCTGCTGAGCTCTGAAGATTGTCCTTCCTTTCCCTGCAGTCTCTTCTTTCTGCCTAAGCTACAGTCTCTTTAGCTTTTGCTAGTTCAACAGTTAGTTGCCCTTTAGTCCTCTAAATAATTGTCATTCCTTCTGTGCATAAATGGATAAGGTGTTGATTTCCTTTTTTATGTGATGGGGTGAAAGCTCATGCCTTATTTTTCTTTATGGAAATAATGTACTTCTAAGTAAATAGAGCAAAGAAAAGAAACTTGACAAGAACAGAGGGTGTTCAGGCTTCTACTAGTAAACCTGTGTTCAAATGATGTTGGGTGTTGCCATCTGCTTCAGTTTATGAAGTCCTGTATTGTTGTATATGATTTTTGTAGTTAATGCTTGTTTCTGCAGATACTGGTGATGGAGTGGAATGCGCTTGTGATTATGGTGGTACATGCAGCTTCCACTCCTGAGGCAGCGTTTGATGGCTGACAGTCTGTTGACAAATATGCAGAACACTCACTTTTTTTGAAAGAAGTTTCTATTTAAAAATATATTGGGATGAGTCACAAGATAATGGTACACAAATAGCTGAAGGAAAGTGACAAATTTGGAAGTCCTGTCTTTTCTTAGTGGTGATTTTTTAATGTGGTAAATCGACATAGTCTAGTGTATATGTAGGTCATTTGGCAACAGGCTATTTTAGTTAACAGGGTATACATGCATTTTGGTCTTCCTGTAAAATTCCATTTCCAGGTGGTGTGTGTTTGTTAGATTATAAGTGATTTACTTGGCATAGCTCAGCTTCTTCAAAAGAACTTGTGCATTTGCTCAAATTGCAGTAATGTCAGTAACTGATTAAATCCTTTGGCTGTCGCAAGAAATTTCAGGTGGGGTTTCTTACTCTCTCTCCTCAGCCATATGTCACTGTGTTCTAGGTGCATTACTTTGGGAAATACAAAAGCTTTGTCCTAAAGAAACAACTTGTTGATGGGTTTGGAGATCTTCAGAGAAGCATAGCAAGCAGCCAGCATTTGTCTCTGCCCAGAAGACCACAGTTCTCTTTCTGTATGCTTTCTTGGTATTGCTGCAAGAAGTATGAGACTCCAGTGCTTCTTGTGACTCCCGGAGTATTCCAAGAAGCTACAAAGTATAAAATAAAACTTTTTTAGAGAACTGAGACCTTTGTGTGGAAAAACACAGATTTGCTCGGTTTAGAGACTGCACAGCTTTTTGTAGCTCAGATGTCTGACCCTACCCAGTATGCTGAGTCCTTTCTCAACTCATATATGCCATGGCATGGACGGAGAGAAGAAACAGCACATGCAATAAGCTTTCTACTGAGATTTCTTTTGAAATTCCAGTGACTTTTCCAACTTTTCCCAGTGAAATTCTAATTATTTTCATGGATGGCTTCAAGATTTGGTTTGATTTGAAAAAATAAAGAAAAATAATGTCTTAACACAAGGACCTAGAAGCATAAGCAAGAGATTAATGCAATAAACTGATTTGTCGATCTTCATGGATCATTTCTGCTTGATGTAGTTTATCAGTGAAACTTGTTTTGTTTCATGCTAAAACATTTTCTCTCATCTTATTCTTCCTCTTTTTTTTTTTTCACCCTAGCATCTTATTTACAATGTGTTTTACCACAGACCACTCTTTGAAACTTTTTGTGGATAGGACAGGACAGTGTTTAGGGGCTTTCCATGTAACTTGACATGGAAATCTTTTGAGGATTTGAAGGCTAAAAATATAGCTGTTGGTTTAAATACAGTAGAGTAGGAAGCATTTTCTAAATCTTCATATGCTTATTATGCTTGTAGTTAAAGCAGTTAGGAAATTTTGGTTCATAACCATTGCCTTTTTATAGTCTTAACTGCATTTCATAAAGCGAAATTTCCTTTCTTTTGCTTCCTAATTCTGGGTGGATTTTTCATTTCCATCAGTTTTCTGTTTTCTTTTGGCTTAATGGATCACTTCAAACTGAGGGCAAGACTAGACTAATCAAGAAGTCAGATTCAGATACCCAAATATGAAGGAACTGTACTGTAGTTGGAAATTGGAAAGAGCTTCTTGAAAGTTATTATTATTAAAATCTTGATCTTGAAAGTGATTACTAAAGAGAGTGATGCAAACACATAGCATTCACTCATGTCTAAGTGAAGACTTCAGTCTGTGAGGGAATGATTAGCTAAAAGTTTCATTTGTTCTGCAGCTTGGCATAACCAAATAAATAGACTAGTATTGAATTAATTTTTTTCTAATATAAACCTGACTGATTTTTGCACTGATTTTAGAGTACAAGCATAAAAGACAAGTATCTGTTTCTTTTGCCTTGATATAACATTTTTTTTGTTACTACTTTTGATAGCTTTTATTTTCTTTATTTATAAAAAAATAACTCTTTCCCTTAGTTTCCCTGCTGTGTATTTTTCCACATCTTGTGAGAATGATTGTTTTTATACACTGTTGTCTCATTCCCATTACTGACAGGAGATATTAACTTTGGAGCAGAACTGATTGACTAGTATGCAGCCTGCTTACTGACACTAGTATCTAACTTTTCTTTCCTTCCTTAGTAATATTACTTCTAGAATGTCTGTATTTTCTTCCAAATATCACAGTCTTTGCCTTGCCCTCCCCTTCTCCCACAATCCAATTACATTAGAGAAGCACTGAAATGGAGACAGAAATAACTCACGGACAACATGAGAAAATAGCCATCCAACAAATATCTTTTATTTAAAAGCCTCAGTAATATTGTGGTAAAGCATTGTAATTAAAGCTCGGAGTTTTTCAGACTTATGCACTCATAAATCTATGTCAGACCTTATTAGAAGAATGAAAGCATTTGGTTGCACGTGTGTGAATTCAAAGCTGAACAGTTTCTGTAACATGAAAAAATTTAATTTCACAACCTCTACTCTGATATTCGACAACTTCATTTTTCAGGAAAATGCTGTCTGCAGATACCCATCAGTCAGGCAACGTTCTAGCTAAATTGCATCATAAGCTTATTAACTCCCATCTAATCATCTGGTCATGGCTGATTAATCACTCCTCCTGGTGCCTTGTTTTATTAAAATCTGTTTTCTGTGCCACTGACCAGCAAACTGCTGTCTAATTTCATATGTGGGATAGTCTTTCCTGAGGAGATTAAAGTGAAGCCCTTATCCTCTGATCTGAAGGGCTGTGTGAAGGAATCATCACATGCAAGTTTCTTCCATGTATAATTATCCTTCTCTGTTTAAGGGATAGGGAAAATGTGTATTTCCTCATAGAGCTAAAAAGCTTTCCTATGCTGCTGAGACAGAATGGAACCATTTCGGGATAGAAATGCAAGTGTAGCTGGTGGATTTTTGAATATTCAAATCACCTATCTCCAACTGTGGCACTCTGAATTCATGAATTACTTGGTGTTAGTAAGCAGCAAGATAACCTGGAGAGCTGGCAGCTTTGTCATTTTCTCAGCATGGGAGGAGGGCGAAAGTAATTTCACTCCTCATGCCAGTGGAAAGAGGTAACACCTCCTATTTCTTTTAATAAGTGTTCTGTATGTTAATGAATAAGCCAAGTTATCGAGGCGCTTCCTTAAGAAAAGGTATGAAGATTGGCAGTTAAATGCACTCTTGACAATTCAAGCTCTCTGATTCATACTACCTAGCCTAGTTAATAACCCGTTTGAAAGCCAACAGCAGCTGTGAATGTGACAGGCTGAAAATGTTTTCAGGTTTGCCAGAACCCCCACATGTAGGAAGGAAGAGTCAGAAATGAACCAGAGGTTTCTTGATGTAACAAACCAGAGCTGTTTTTGTTTCCTAGTACTGACCAGAAAGTTTTCTTAATCAAATTTTTGAGCAAAAAGGCCAAGTTATAGCTTCTTATTTCTTGGAGTTTTTTCATTAGTCTGAGGATTGTCTACAGGTACCGGGCATAACTCACTGAAATAACAAAATGGAGTAATTTTCTTAAGAAATTCTTTGGCTAAGTCTTTAGCAGATGATGGTGTGTCATAAAGAGAGACAGAGTTGCTACGTCCAACAATGTTAGCTTGTACTTACTGCAAGGTCTGCCCTCCCAAACTTTGAGTTTACATGACCTAAGTGCTTCTTACTGCCAAGAGACAAAGTGATAGAAGAAAGACAAAGGAGAGGAAGAGGAGCTCAGTGTTTAATGCAGTGTGGGTTTTTGTATCAGATAGATGTACATGCATATCTTCTACCAGTGGAAAACTTTATGGAAAGATGAGATAGTTTAGAGTCTTACTCTACTTAAAATACTACTTACAGCTATTTTAGAGATGCCATACTGCAAATAGGAATGGGAAGTAAAACAGGGGGGAAAAAAGTGTGGAATGTTTGCAGAGAAACTGGTACTGTCATTTTCTCCTCAGTGCACCGTATTTAGCATCAGAAGTGATTGTTAGCAGGCCATTTCAAATAAGGCACAAAAAGAATAAGACTTGGCTTTGATCAACTGCACTTTGATCAGCTGCAAGTACTGGAAAAGATCAAGACCAGCAGGCAAAGTATTTTTGCCTTGTGTTTATCCTCAGGGTCAAGCAAGGACAGGAATAAAATCATTATCTATTTCAAATCACAGAATTGTGACAAGCAAATACTTCTGGCCTGGCACATGGGCTCTTCTTTAGTGTGTGCACCATGTTAGGAATGAGGATGTATGGCATGAAAGTAAACATTTTTATTATCCTAGACAAGTTTCCTATTTTGGAGGTAGATAGCAGCAAGCCTTTTTCTGGCATTACCATGACCCTTGGAGTGCTAATGTGCTCAAAGTTTTCTTTCTAGGCTGACAGTCAATTAAAATTATTTTGGAGTAAGAGAAGTTACTTTGTTTCTACTCAGTAACATTTTCTGATCTAAGTTGCTTGCAGAGAAGGAGTTAAACCAAATAGACATGAAAGCACAGCTCTTGAAGCATCTTGAAGACAACCCTGGGCTGGAAGAGAAGAGATATCATCAATTAGCTTGTTAAGTATTAAATTCAGGAAATCAAGGTGTCTATGAAGCTAATCGAGTGTTGTAACAGAAGTAAAGAATACAATTCCAGTTGGAATCTAATTAAATTCTACTTATTAGCGCCTTGCTTATCATTATTAATGTTTTAGACAAAGGTTTTGCTATATGTTCTCAGTTTCCACAACAGAGAAATGGAATAAAAATGCAGTTTTTAAAATAAGAGTTTCTTTGGTTCAGTAAAATGAGTTTAAGTTCAAGGGAACATATAATATCTGCTAGTGGATATTATACATTTCTTCATTGAGATTTCAGCTCACAATCCCCTCTGTGGATCATGGCAATTATTATAAATATCATGGCAGTTCTCATAAATAGTTGAAGAAAATATGATTAGCCATAGTCAGCTAAGATTCTATATGGTGTGCAATAAAATTGCATAGTGTTTTTGTATGCTGCTCAAGAAGATGAGAGAAAACAGAATACAGAAGCCAGAATTAGGAATGGGAGGTTGTTTTCATAGCTTAAAGAAGCTTGCTTCACAGCTTTGTGCACTTGTAATTAATGTTGCTGTATTAGCGGATATTCAGCACATGTTCCGTGAGCTTGCATTTTGTCAAGATTTAAAAAATGAGTTTCTGGATGACTCCTCATAATGCCAAAGAGATCCCTCTTTATTTTTCTTCAGTTAGTTCATGACTCCTTATGGCAAGAGAAAGTAGGGGTAGCAGAACAACATTCCTGCTCTTTTATCTGGCTTTTATGTCTGGTTAGTGTAGTGCTGGGTATCTGCAGTGCTTGGGAAAAAATGATGAAAAAACAGCTTTCTGGTTTGGATTAAATGCACTTAAAATGAAAGCTTGCCTAAGAAGATTGGAGCTCTGGTGTGCCTCTGAAGAGAAGTCAGCAAGTGCAGATCACTCTGAAGTTTCTGGATTAGCTTAGCACTAATTTATTAAGTTTTGGCTGTATGTTCTTCATTGAGAGTTCTTACTAGAGCTACATGAAATTTTAAGGGAAGTATTAAGACTCTGTAGTTTAGTGCTCTCTTCTAGTTCAAGAAGGGAAATTATTTCATAATTCTAAATGCCATCTTTGATCTTTTGCTTGATTCTTAGAATTTAGCTTGAAATCCTTGGTTTTATTACTATAGCACTTGTATTTTTTAGACACTCAGATATATGGGTGCCATACCATTTTATTATCCACTACTCTCTAGTTTCAAGTGTCATATTTTTTGCTCATTAACTTAGTTATGTTGATAGCTACTTGCTAGCAGTAGGCAGTGAAATAATTGAGTTCAAATCAGTAGCTTTTTATAAAATGATTATTGTAGTGTAAGTAGTCCACAGTCACTAAATAAATTCCAGAGACATGATATCCTTTAGCCTTTTGCTGACTCTCATGTTCTCATGGTAAGATAATAATTTCCTATATTGAGAATTGTCATATGGCAATGTACTCACTAAATCCTGATATCCACTGTTCTTTTTCCTTTATTCCTCAGAAAATCTTTGAGTACCCAGGTACATGAGGAAAGAATATTTCTAAGTGGCAAACTGCCTTTGAGTATATATGTTTTAATACGGATCCTGCATCCTCTGCTGGAGGAAATGTTGTAAATCCAGATAGTCTTTGGGTAAAGAAAATGAGAAAAACCAGTATATACCTACCTAAGCATTTTATTTTTCCAAACAATGTGACTTAGTGGTCAGGAGAGAAAATGAGCCAGATGAAGAATTGTTATTGAATTCCAGGAATTTGGATTTTTTTTGTGACAAGGCAAAAATTCCTGTGCTTTATAAAGTAGATGATTATACTGTTCTTTTGGACTGTGTTTAACATAAGGCATGGTTGAAATGAAGCAGTTACTGTGACAGGGAACTTAAGAAGTGACTGCCAGTCCCTGCCTGCCATCCCCCCAACCCTTCCTGAACTTAAAACCTTTCTAGACCAGTTGAAAGATCTACACCTCCTAACAGGTGAACAACTCATCAAAACCTAAGTTGAGTAATTTATGGTAAGAACAGGCAATTTCAAGTCCAAGGAGCCCTCCAAAACAGGGAGGTAACAAAATGTGGTCTGGTAGAAGAGAATGTTAGAATTTGTTTGCTTGTTTGTGGTTTTTTTCCTGTTTGTTTGTTCAGTTTCTGGTGTGTATGTGGATTTTTTGTTTGTTTTGTTTTGTTAGGTTTTTAATTTTTTTTTCAGTCCTCCCCCTGGATTAATGACCAATGCATATATAGCAGCAGAAACTTTGAATCTTAGCGTTTCCTGAATTTTGATGCCTACTGGGAAATCCATGGGAAAAGGGGTTCCTGTGGCTTCTAGTCTTGTAGATAGACAAAAGATGGAGGTGTCAGTGTGAAACAGAATCTGTGTTTAGCTGTGCTATGAAGATTCTGCTTGCTTGTTTTCTGAATGATAGCTTAGATACAAACACTAGACTGAGGTATCCGTTATTTCCTTTCATTTCTCTTTATGTGAGCTTTTCATTTATTTTTTTCTACATTAGAACAATTACTCTTGGATATGAGTAATCTTACTTATTTTTAGCTTTACCTAATCTGCATTCCTAGGAATTTCCAGATGAGTAAATATATTATTATATCATGCTTATGCCTTTTTTCCACCCCTAAGTTGGATACTAAATGTCCAGGTCACAAGTCTTCCCGAATAGATTCCAAAAGCAGATAAAATTTTATCTCCATACATTGCACAAACAAGTTTTAGAACTTAGGACAAAGTGGTCTGTATGAAAGAAATGTCTTCTTTTGCCTTGAGTCACTCAAAGAACTCTCCCACAGATGAAATGGGAGCACAGCAGACCTGGGAGGGCTCTGATGGAGCTCACAGCAGAAGACCTTTAAAATATGGCTGTAATTACAAACGAAAGATTTTCTTGTGCGGTGCACTGTGCCACGCTTTCAGAATCAGATCTCTTTGGATAAATTCACAGTCTTTCCCGTGTAGGTGTCAATCTGTACGGTTTGACAAGTGTACATGCACTGTTCAAGTGGTTGTCCTGAGAGACTGCTGTTGACAATTCTATTTAAACAAGAGTATACCAATGCAGAATTAGTGTGCACAGTTTATAAATAGGTGGCAAATATTGCACTTGACTCTTAAAGCTAACTGGTGTCCATTAAAATAAAGTAAATGGACAATTCAGCAATTGTAAGGCTATTAATTGTAAAACTGAGAATGTATGTTGAGCTTGAAGTGGATTCTTCTCTCTGATAACAATTGAGTCGGCTGTGTTCACTTGCATTTTGGGACAGCAATTTTTTTCTCAGAGCAAGGCAGTAAAGCATACATCACCTCTTTCTAGCATTGGCACAGAGGCAAATTGCAATGCTGTTTTCAGAGCATATACAATTTTAACAAAGCAAAAGATGTGTCAAAGGCAAGGTAATAAATGAAATACTTGTACATAAATCTAACTTGGATCTTCCTTAGTCCTTTTTTTTTCAAGACAGTGTAGTAACATTTAGATTTAAATCATTGCTTACCTTATCGACACCTTATAAAATCTTTTCTTCTACTGTATCAGTTTTAAAACACTTAGCTGTTTTTTAGGAGGCATTTCTGTGGCTGTGGTTGATAAAAAAGTCACAGTAAAGATTGATTAAAAAATAAATAGGGGCAAGTCAGAATTTTGTGTACTAGCAGCACTGAACAAAAATATAAAGCTGCTCTTTAATTGAAATGTATATTAAAAGTGAGAAAGTTTACTTTGAATGGAGCTATTTTAACAGATGAGAACTAAATGTATTGCCTTTTATTACAGTAATTTCACAAGCAAGTTGACGTCCAAATATTGCTGGTTTTGAAAATTACTCCTGCTTTGCACTAAGCTATCTTAAATTATTAAACTTTTATGTGGCATCTGCTAACAAAAGGTCAGTATGTGCCTGCAGTAAAACTGCTGAAGGCAGGATATTCTGCAGTGTTTTTTGTGCAAAGTCCAGAGACAAATCTACTTCAGATATACTGCTCTTAGTGCCAACAAAGTATTTAATAGGTAGTGCCATACTAACTGTTCTAGTAGCTGAAATGTGTTCTAGTAGATATTCTCAATCCTTTCTGAGACTATAAGATAGTCCAAAGACTTTTTAGAGAGAGTAATTTAAAATCTGTTTTCTTAAGGAATCCTGAAACAGTTTTGTTAATATATTTTGGAGTCATTCTCACTTTCCCCATAGAAGAAATGAATAACATTTGGATGCGCTGTTCTTTGTTCTTATGCAAGATATTCTCATATGCTGCAGGTTGTAGAGTCACAGTTTGACATGTACCCCTAATTTTAAATTTATACTTAGGGCATCCATTAAAATGGCAAACCATGAATAGCAGCAGTAACACCTTTTCGGGTGAATGATGTTCACTAATGGCAGAACTTTACTCAAAAGGAAATGGAGATACGATTTGTGAGATACTGTGTTCTGCATTTTTGACT
>VYZT01059258.1:0-35310 GCA_013400735.1 Pomatostomus ruficeps | reverse complement strand
GGCGATGCCGGCCTCGACGTGGCGGCGGTGGAAAGTTTCCTAGAGAGGCACCCGGAGCTGGTGGAGAAGTGGCTGCAGAGGAAGAATTCGTTTCCTAAAGCGCCTGCCGCCCCGGCTGCCGGCCCGTCGGAGGAGCGGCGGAGCAGCGACGGCCCCGGCGGCAGCTGGGGGAGCGCGGGCGGCCCCGGCGGTCCCGATGCCGGCACCGGGGGACTGCAGCGCCGTGCGTCCCAGAAGGAGCTGCGGAAGAGCTTCGCCCGCTCCAAGGCAATCCACGTCAACCTCACCTACGACGAGCATGTGCACGCCCGGGCGCAGGAGCCGCTGAGCAGCGTGCGGCGGCGGGCGCTGCTGCGGAAGGCCAGCTCCTTGCCCCCCACCACCGCCCACATCCTCAGCGCCCTGCTGGAGTCCCGCGTCAGCCTGCCCCAGTACCCCCCCACCGCCCTGGACTACAAGCGCTACCTCAAGGAGCACAACGAGCGCCAGTTCTTCCTGGAACTGGTCAAGGACATCTCCAATGACCTGGACCTCACTAGCCTCAGCTACAAGATTCTCATCTTCGTCTGCCTCATGGTGGACGCGGACCGGGGATCCCTCTTCCTCGTGGAGGGGGCCTCCGCCGGGAAGAAGACCCTGGTCTCCAAGTTCTTCGACGTGCACGCCGGCACCCCGCTGTTGCCCTGCGGCTCCACCGAAGACAGCAACGAGGTGCAGGTGCCCTGGGGCAAGGGCATCATCGGCTACGTGGCGGAGCACGGAGAGACGGTCAACATTCCCGACGCCTACCAGGTAGGAGCCGGGCAGGCTCCCCCGGCCCGCGACGGCGGAGGCGCGGACGGAGCAGCCCCCATCGCCTGGCCCTACCTCCCCCCGGAGCGCCCCTCCCCGCCGCCAGCCTCCCCGGGCAGTCCCGGCCGGGAATGCCGCGGCTGTGGGTGGGGCGGGTGCTAAGGGGTACCGGGGAAAGCGGCGGGGAAGCCCCGCCTGGGTAAACCCGCATGGGGCTAAAGGGGCCCTACAATCGGCAAAACAGTGCCTTGGATTTCGCAGGAGCGATAGGCGGCTTCTTGTGTTTCTAAAGCATGTTTTGGAACCGGCTCAAGAAAAGTTTAAAAAAATGCTCGTTACAGACCCAGTGATCATGTTCTTGAATGTTCCCTGGCTGTCTGCTCCTGAAAAAATCTCATTGTTTTCAAAAGAGCTTATATTTTCACCTTTGCATATGCCCACTTAGCCACATGGTGTGTGTTTTCAAACCTGTTCCTAGTAGTGAGATAGCCAGTGTCCTGATATTGTCCAGCAAAGACTTTCCCCACCTTTTACTTCTTTAGAGGCTTCAGTGTGAATTGTGAAAATGCAGTTCTGGCTTCAAGGCAGACATTGACCCCTGGCTTCAGCAGGGACAGAGGAGCCTTTGCCCGAATGTGTCAATGCAGACCAGAGCCTTCAGTTTCATGACTTGAAATTTACCTTTCTTTCGGGGGCCTGTTTCTAATTTTTATTTGTGTAAGACACGATCAGCAACTGGAGATTCTTGAGAAACTGAAGAACCACAAAATGACACGTTTTCTCAGTTAGGGTCTTGGAAAGCTTTAGAAAGGTGGGAGAGGTATGTCTTGAAGAATTTTAGCAGTAATCATTGCCTGGTGTCTTATTTTACTCTACAATAATAACAAAAATAAGAAACATTTAAAAACTGATAATGCTTTACAGCAGACTACAAGGAAGAAACTTGAAAAATAAGATTGTGGTTTTTAAGTACAGAAGAAGAAGAACCAGGGTTATTTATTTATTTGTCAAGCGGTCCTTGAAAAATACTAGGCACCTCACAGATCCAGACTGCCAGAGGTTCCCAACCCACAGATTTAAAAGGGAGTGGTACCAAGGCTCAGACTACAAGAGTATTGGATCACCTTTGAAAAAAAAATCAACTGGCTTTCTTCCTTTATTTTTTTCCCCTTTCTGCATTATGCACTTTTTCTTGCAGTCTGATTTTGTTACTTTCACTTGTCAAACTGTGCAATTCCCAGAATATCTGCTGTTGTAGGTGAAGCAGTATGTTCTCAATAGTCTCAACTCGCTAAACAGATAAAGAATATCTGAGTTTGGCTGTGAAAGAACTTGATCCCGCCTTCAGCTTGGATAGCTCCAGCCACTTTTTTTTGGTTTTTTTGGAGGTGAGAATGGCACTGAAAGAGCAGTGTTTTCTAATCCTAGCGATATATATTGTTTTATTTTTTCTTCAGTGTTTGTTCACTTTGTGTTCTCTTCCCTGTGATGAAGTCCAGCTTTTTTGAACAGTTTATCTTCTGTTTCATCTACAGAGAAAAGTGAAAAGCAATCCATCCAGTTGCCCTTCCTGGTGCTATTTATGTTATGCTTTTGTCTGGCTCTTATTCAAAATCAATTTAAATATTATAAATAATACAATTCATTGCATCTTTAAGACCTAAGTACATTAGTCGCAGTAGATGAGCAAGTTCTAATCCAAGTCCATCCTGTAATTACATCCGTTGCAACTTCCCTACTTTCAGTGGAGCTACTTTGATTGACTTTAGTGCAAATGCAACTTAAGACCTTCCAACTGTAATGAAAGTTTTGCTTGATAATAAAGCAGGGCCCTGCTTTCAGTTACGTTTCTGAGTTAGTACAGTTTACCTTCTCTTACTTGGCAAGGGTAGATATCCATTGTGCATCATTGAAAGGAGACATTTCTAATTCAATGGTATAAAGAGCTCTGTGGAAGCCCAGGTATGTGTGTGTGAAGAGGTGACAGCTGTTCCATTTCAGATCACAGTAGTGCTCACAATGGAGCACTTTAAAAATTAATAAATATGATAATATTATTTTCTGCCATTGACAATGAAAGTGTTTAATCAACTCTCAGGTAAAATATCAGCCCCACCAGGAAACTCTGCCAGGTGGAGCTGAAGAAAAAGCGGTGACAGCAGAGCACCACTTTTTGTCCATTGAAGAGGGTTTCTACAATGATGCTAAACTGTTTGGCAAGAAAAGGCCTTACACAAGGTCAGAGGAACTTCTAGATTAATTTAAATTTATTTTGCTTATTTTTTAAATTAACCAACTTGTTCAAAAAGAGGTAAACATATCATCAATTAGCTAGTTTACTGTATTGGAAAATTTATTATTATTCAACCATCTCTATTTTGTCAGAGCCTGATCAAATACCAGTTAGAATTCTACCACTGAGTACAAACTGGCTTGCCTGCTTGTACTGTCAGCTATGACTGACATTAATGGTAGTTCAGTGCAATCAACATTACACTTAAATGCTGTCATGTCTTGTAATGTGTTCCATGCAGGCAGTCCCCTGTGCCCATCAGACTGATTGTTTCAGGAAGTATTTGTAAATTACTGGTTGTGTCACTATCAGAGACAGTGTAGTATTCCAACCACACATTTCTTTTTCTAAAAAGAAAAAATACTAAAAAATTAAGTCATTAATAGGATGGGGCTTTTCCACAATCCAGGTGATTGTTACTGTCATTGAGTGGGACTTTCACAATCTGCTTGGGTGAACAATCTTTCTTAATTCAATAAACATACATACATACAAGTTTTGGAATTAATATTACATATTGAGGACTGTATAATAATCACTTCTTTTAATACTAAACAATGACTATATAAGATCTCACAGTAGCTTAATTTATGAAGTTCCACTTTGAACAAACTCCTTGGAGGCTCACAGCAATAGAGAATTTGACAAATACTTAGTTTGTCAAAAACTAAGGAAAGGTTTAGGTGAATGTCATGACTGATTCAAAAGTTGCACAATTTCATTCATGGCATTAAAAGCTTTATTAATTACATTGCAAAGTTATTTGATGAAAGTGAGTTTATAATTTTAACAGTTTGTAACATGCATGATCTGATCTGCAAGAGTTAGCAGTACAGAGAATTTGAGAAAAGGAAAGCAATTAGATACTTTCTTTGCATTTTCATTTTGGAGCCAGTCTAAAACTGTTTCTCCTGAAATTAATCCAGCTGAATTGTAAATCAAACTTTCAGTCACTTTAAGTTCTAAAATAAGGCCTTGGATGCTCCCATATGTAAATTTTGGGAAGTATTTCTGACTCCTTTTTCATATAGGAATAATGCACTACATCTTGAGCACACATGTTGGAAGAATCAGGTCATACTGGCAAGGAAATTTGAGACCTAAATGTCCATTGAGGCTCCTTTTGACAGAGAATAGATGTAGCTTCCATAGTCATATATGAAGACTATTAAGCCTATTGTAAGTACGCAGAGACCATTACCTGTAGTTCTTAGAAGCTGTTTACAAATTTAAGGTTTTTTCCTATTTAAAGCTGTGGAGTTTCTCATGTCATCCGTTCTTCTCACAGGACATCCATGATGTTTAGCTGAAATTACTGCTAATTTCAATTTTCTTCCATCTTTTAGAGCAGTATTTAAATAATAAACATTTTAAATTACTAGTGATGTTTGGTTACTGTTATACTTTAGCTGTGCAAAAATTAGGAACCAATTTAATAGCATCCCAAATCCTTCTAACCAGTGGGAAAAAATACTACACTCTAGAATAGTAAGCATATATCAGAAAGTGGTGAAAAATGTGTTCTGCCATTTTCCAGTGTCAGCTGAATAAAGTTTCTGCACATCTAATGATAAATTTGGAATTTAGAAAGTAGCTTTAGAAGACAGAAGACAAAAATGGCTTACCAGATGGATGTTTTAATAAAGCATTTAGCAAAGTGGAGAAATATTAAATGGAGTCCCGCTAAGACATGGGTTTTGTAAGTTAGAGAAAGTGCCATGCAATATGACCAGAGTTATTCTTCAATACAGGTCAAGTCTTCAAAAAGAAAATGCAACCACGTTACCGCAACTGAAATCAGGGAAAGCAAGAAACAAATCGAGATCTCTTTTTATTGGACTCTCCTGTTACCTCTTTCAAGCTTAGGCCAAGTGTAACGTAGTTAATTCACACACAAGCCTTCACAGCAAATTTAAACACCCTTGAATACCTAGGTAGGGGCGCGGATATTGTCTTTGTCATGCCCTCCCTGTGAGCTCTGAGCATGCAGCATCTCCCGCTGTGCCAGGACAGCGTCACAGAGTTCCTGCTCAGGGGGGCAGGAGGAGGGACCCTGGCAGAGCCCATGTGGGGCTGGCTGTGGGTGTAGAAGGTGAAGAAGAGGCAGGAGCCACATTTCCTTACACAGGGTAGCTGTTTGTCATCATCTGTATCAACAGCGTGTCTCTATCACTTTTAAAGGGCAGTTAAAGCACTAAAACCCTGGAGGTTCAGCTCTGCAAATGGGAAGCACTTATGACTGTTCTACTCAGCAGCATTGACAGGGGCACCAACAACAGCTCTATTCACGTCAGTGTTGACTCTTAACAAGGACAGAGGTTACTCTTTAGAGAGCAAAGATCGTAAGACCTGGCAAGCAGAATACACAGCAGTCTTTAAAATTTCCATGTAATACACAAAAAAGATAAAAACCAATTTTTTTTTGCTGTACATTAAACATGACTAGGAAGTACCATGGGGAATGCAGGAGATAACTGCAACAGTAAAAACTAAGGTGCTCTGATGTGCTTTGCAGAAAAGGACACTCCAGCCCATCCTGCAAAATTTAGGAAGATTTGAAATTCTAAGTACAAGTCCGTAAATTGGTGAACGGATATTGTAATTATCCCTGTGTCTGCAGCCCAGTGGCTATGAACATGTCACTCATCCTTCGTGTCACAGTGGTTCTGGCCTGGTAGAAAGGGATCTTACCACAGGAGGCAGCAGCTCCTGGGAGGGAAGGCATCAGGGCAGCAGCTTAGGACATCTCTTCACCTCCTCTCACCTCCCTCACTCTGTAAGTCTTCTTCTTTGGGAGCAGTTTCTGATTGATGCGTAAAACATCCTAAAACCTTCCCAGGTCACACCACCACAACTGTCTGGAGATGCCCACCAGGGGCAGTAGCTCCTGGTTGACACCAGGGACACATAGAGGGACACTTGCCCAAAGCAAAGGCTCAGTTGTTTCATGTTCCCATGCTGGGGATGCCCAGGACAGACAGGGCTGTGCAGTGTAGCACAGTGAATGCTGCTGGTGGCAGCCTTGAGGTGTCATGAGGAGTCACAGCTTCTCTCCACACTTGTGTGAGCCGGCAAGGTTGCCTCACCCACCAGGCAGGCAGTGGCCTGTCCTCTAGGGTTGCTCCATGGATCCTCACCATCTGCTTACTACCCCAGGTGTGCCCACCATGGATGTGATGCCCAGATAATTTGGGATGAGCAGCGGATGGGCCAGCAGTGGCTGTGCTCAGGACGCCCAGCTGGGGCTTCTATTCCTCCAGTCTCTGCACTGGGAGAAGCAGTGTGACAAAGGGGTAGGATGGAAGGAGCCTGCCCAGACTGGGGTGTAATAAGTCTTATCTGCTTCCCACGGGGGCTGTTGTGTAATTATCAGCCGTTCTGTGGTGCTCACATACTTAAAACCAGCGCTGAAGGAGATGCTGTGTTTTGTTTTGGTGCTGGTGTGAGGGGTCACTCCCAGGCAACCATAAGCATGAAGGACTTCAGGGCATTAACAGGTTAGTAATTATGTGATGTTTTTCTACTTAAAAAAATAAAAAAATTCCTTTTTCCATTCCTTAGTTGCCCTGTAGAGCAGGTACTTGGTCCCAGGTGCCTTTGGCCTGTCCAAGGCAGTGGTGGTAGGGCCTGGCTCCACAGCTCTCCCTCCTCCAGCAGGTCCCTGGGCTGCTGGCCCTGCAGAACTTTGGCAGGAGAAGCTTTTTGGAGAGCTGGGGTGGCTTTTCTTTTGATAAGCTGATAGACATTAACTGGTTTATTGCTCAGCTGATCCATCTGTCTGAAGAGTACCGATGTTTTCAGGGTTTTTTTTTACCTCAGGCATTCTAGAATTTAATCTCTGTTCCACAAATTCTAGAATTCGTAGAACAGATGTGAAACTGGTGACACTCTGTGGCTCATAGTTCCTCATGAGAAGGTAGTATATATATTTGATGAGAGCAGGTCAGTGACTAGGAGAAAAAACTGCAGGATTTGGTCCTTCAGATCTTAGCAGAAGTCCTATTACAAGCACAAGACTGAGTAAAGTTGTAGTTTTGTGTGGTAAATTATTTTGATGTTCTGCTTGATTGGCTTTCAATTTTTCAAAACAAATGGATATTTCATTTTGGTTATTTACAGTTGTATGCTGTTGCATAGCTTTTCTATAGAATAACAAATTTAAGAAGTATACATGCATCATTATACAAGTTAATTTGTTTTACTTTTCTAAAATAATCCTATTGACAAACTATGAAAAATAAATGACTGAAACTAATGGCTCAGGAGAGCTATGTGTTGACAGGGCAACAGCAACTCTGTGCAGTCGGAGCTTCATGCCTCTACAGTGCACACTTAAAAATGAGTGCTGCTTTGTTAACAACAAAGACTATGGCTTTGTAACAATAAGATATTTTAAATTTCTAATTCAAGAATCCTATTAGACTGCTGCTGTAACACTTGAAACTGCATTACCCACCTGAGTAGGCAACACAGGTGTTAGATTTAAAACCATACACAGATTTCTCTTGAAACACCCAGGAGTCTTGTTGGTTCCCTTGCTCAGAGGAGTATTTGCTTTTTAAAGCCACCTGTGTCTTGTATAACGAATCACAAATATTTAGGCGCTCAGCACTAAGCCTTCTCCCAAAGAGATGCTGGAACAAGCGGGAATGTGGGCATGGTTGTAGCTGGTGCCCAGTGGGGCATCAGTCAGGGCTGGTACAGGAGGGGAGAGAGAACCACTGATGGAGTAACCAGGTGCCATCTCTAAATATTGAAAATTAGAGGAAAAATATTTTTCTTTGTAAACAATTTCTTTAATAGTGATGCAATCAGACTAGAAGTGCACAGAATCAGCTGTATGCAAGACCACAACTTGACTCACTGTAGTGCTATTGGTGATCTAACTGGAGTTTATTTTGAAGGAAGAAAAAAAAAATCCTTATGTGATGGATCTGGGTAGTGTCCTACAGAGGAACGTTTTCTGACCCCTGCTGCTGATGGGGTCAGACTATGAAGCATGAACTGTAATTATGCTTATTAGTTAGGCACTCATGTTTGCAGACTTACTAGTGCTTATAAAGTCCTTTACTCCTGTTTAAGACTATTATACAATTTTTTTATATGAATTTTTTGCACGTGATAAACAAACATGCACTGTTACTAATGTCCATTGTCAAACTAATAAATGAAACAGTGGTCAGAAAAAGAGTATAAATCATATGAGACACTCCCACCAATCAAACTAAACAAAGCCCCAAACTCCTGACATATGCAGGGGGAAAAAAAACCACCCAAAAACTTTTAGCATTGCATTGTTGCAAATCAACACCTTATTTGTTTTTTCAAAGTAAGCTACTTTATAAATTCAAACTATATATGGTCTTAGTTTTAAATCTGGAACTTAAAAATTTTTGAGGATCAGTTCTCTCTTTTTATAAGAATTGTTTGGGGAATAAAGAAATAAGAGTTGGCTGCGCTGTTTCATGTGTCCTATCTGTTGTAATTTTATCTTTTAAGAAATATTGCTGTCACTATATAAACAGTCACAATGTAGCACTGGACTGTGGTTATTTACTTGGGAGAATTAGGTTTGCGATGCTGCTGCCTGGTAGTAATTTGTTCTGCTGCCTTTGTCTCGGGGGATTTAGGGATTTTGGGGGAGATGACAGGAATAGCTGCAGCAGTCCTTACACAGAAGTCTCTTCACAGATTGCTTTATTACTTGTGTTTTGTGCGTGAGTTTTTTCTCTACAAGGTTTCCCCATATTTCCTGTAGTGCTTTATTGCTTCGTTTTTGTTTCCTGTTCATGCACAACGTAATTTGCACCATATGTTATTTTTAGAAAAGTATCTAGAACAGACTGCATGCCTTAATTTTTTTTATTTGTATTTAGCTTTTTTAATGTTATGCTTTGAATCTAGAGAACTTGCTCTTTTTGCTTTCTTGCTCTTTTTGCTTTCTGTAAAAGCTTATGTATTGTACTTACAGGAAGTGTGATTAAGAAAGTGAATTGAGTTATGAAATCTTCCAACTTCAATTTCTCTATTTTTGTAAAGTCTCTTGGAGGATGGTTTTCTATTAATTCACTCAAACTTGTCTATCCCATGAAGTTTGGTACCACAGTAATACTCAGGTATTAACAATGCTTATATTAGTTATTTTTGATACAACTTAGCAACTTAATCAGTAACTTAAATACAGTATAGTCCGGGAAATTTTGATGCAAATTTGCGTGCTTTTTTTTTTTTTTTAATAGAGCCCTTTCTAAAGAAAAAAACAAAGTAACAACAAAAAATGGTGCAGTGAATGGTAAAATATAATAGGCCAGGCCTGTTAATTGAACATTTTTTGTAGTGTTTTCTTCTGTGTGAGGAAAAGGTTTGAAAAGTGTTTTCAAATCGTAAAATCAAAAATGTATTTCTCTTTTAGCTGTCAGCTTTGGCTGAGGCACTTGGTGCATTTCACTAGATTAAACACTTTTTCTTAGATATTGAAGAAAGGGGTAGTGGCTTTGTCATGAAGACTTAATTCCTGGAAATGTTATGAAGTAGGTTTCATCCTCCATTATAATATTTGATTCTTAGCTAACTTGGGTTAGGGTTATACGTTTTTTTAAAAATTCTAAATCATGGTAATAATGTTCACATAAAATGTACTCATTTTGATAAGGTTATAAAAAGATGTTTTCTTTTCAAGTTCAAAGAGTTATCCTATGTTTGAAAAAAACAGACAGAAAAACCTAGTGAAACTTTTATGTTTGCTAACAATGTATGAACTACCTACTTTAACTGAAAATCAACACCAAACGGCAGTTGGTGAAACTGCTCCGAAGCCAAAACTTTAGTTCAAAGTTGAGATTCTGATAACATATAATTCTGGAACCCTAATAGAAAAAAGTATTTTTCTGTATCTTTATCTGGTATTTCACAGAATAAGACCATGAAGATATTTGTCTGTTCTCATTCACTGGCAATCTTCAAATGTGTCCAAAAGCACGGACTACATCGTCCCTGTGCAGGTAACTGAAACACCAGCACTTGGATTGATGGATCGAAGTCTTTACTTGACTATCACCTTTCACAGGGTAACATTTCCCCACTAAGGATTTACAATCAATAAATATCTTTAAGACTAGGATAGGGTTTGTCCTACAGAGCAACTTTTCCTTGATGGCAGTTGTGAAATTGCCTCAGCCTTCACATTTTTAATATCTCTAGGGAGAAAACTCATTAGATAGAAGTAAAGCAGTAAAACCAACTACGTTTGGTTTTAGTAATGATTTTAAACACTCAGTGGAAGACTTTAATTCATGAGAGTTCTTGCATGAAAATACTGTAAGTATAATGACAGTCACGGTGAAGTCTCTCTCTCAAAAGCTTATCTTTTATCTAGTCTGTCCCTGATTCCTGAATATATGTCTTAATTGTAAAAAACTTAAAAGCAAGTGCTGCATTGCTGTCACAAACACTGATACTCCTTACTACCCAGGAGCCTGGTGCAAATGAGGACCCTGTTGTGTTGCAGGATGTCCCTGCACATGGGAACATACAGTTTATATCTCAAAATGTTTGCAATCTGACAGAGAGCTTCTCTCTGATTTACCAGCTTTGTTATGAGCTGCTAAACAGGCATCCTTGCTCAAGATTACTACCCTGTGAGGAGAGGAAGGTATAAATTTTGTCCATTCTTGTTCATACCTGGATGTTGAGGTTTTTATTGGTACTGTTAAACTGAGTAAAACCTCTCTATTAGATCCTGCCATGTACGTCCTATTATGACAATAATTGATGAAAGAAGAGTGTGAGGATAAGAGGTTTGGCACATAATGCAGGTCATCCAGTCATTCTGTTTTCTGTGCATCTTGCATGGTTCAACAATATCAGTGTTACCAGGAACAGTATTTTGTTCACTTATATATTTCTCCTCATCACTTTCTCAAATGTCACCAAAATGAAATTCTGGCATGCTTTTCTACAAAAGATTAGGGATAGGTACACTTCACAGCATGATGATTCTCAGCTTTTACTAAGTTATTGAGGTTTTTCTCAAAAATGTCTCATTTTTCCACTTAAAAGCATTAACTTTCTTAGACAACTGTACCTTTAGTTTTGGCGCCATGATATAATATTCTTCTCTAAAAGTTCTCTAGCATCAGTAGATATAATCTGATATCTTACTTTCTCCTAGTGTAGAGGTTCCAGGGGGAGATACAAACGGGGAACTTCCATGATCTGCCTGAAAAGAGAGGCAATGCAGCACGAACGAGCTGTACATTAAAGGAAGCACCAACACTTTTTAGACTACTAATCCCTTCTGTGTCTGTACTGCTTCACAGTATCCCTTAGGGAACCCTGTCTCCACAGCTCATCATTCCACCTCTTGCTGACACTGGCAGCTGTACTGTGTGTGTCTGGTTCAGACAGGTTCCCCAGCCCCTGTCCCGTGTACCACTGCACCCTGCAGGTCAAACAGCACTTTTTGTGTTGATCTTGAGGCCTGTTGAAAAGGCAGTGATTACATGTACCACATGTATAGAGTGTGTTCAGATAAGAACATCTCAACTCACTTTTGGTGTGACCAACAGCTGGGGTTTTTTTTAGTTAAACTGCCCCTTGAAGGTTTACTTTTTTATAAGGCCCACTAGGTGTCAATCAACAACAATATTCCTACTCAAGGCACACTGTTGTTGTTTCAGTGTTCTCCCCATGTGCGGTGATTGATGAGAGGGGTCATGGACTTCACAAGATGGTGGTATGCAAAGACGTTTATTGTGCAGTGAAAAATCCTCATATACTATCACACAAACAGGAAATAACTACACCACGGTGTGTCCCAATCACCAATTCTGTTTCAGAATATTACCTTTTATGGTAACAGGTAAACAATGCCTCTTAAGGTAACAAACAGTGTTTCTCACCTCTGACAGGTCCGGCAGTTCACAAACCCATAATGCTCTTCTACCACTTCCCTGGTGACCCAGGATGTGTTTCATGCGTTCTTTTGGACCAAAGATAGGAGGTCACTCTGGCTTTCAAGGCCTGTTCCTCTGTCACCTACATTCTGTAATACCACAGCCATGTACTCTGTTTGGCTTGGTACAAAATTAGTAGAGCAGGGACCGTCTCTTCAGTAGCACAAAATATATGTCATCAATATTTCAGCAACAACAACTAATTCCAAATAGTAGTTCAGACATTACCAGGAAGTACTGGAAGAAATATTTAATTTATTCATTAATGAAGCCTACTGTATGATAATTGCATGCATTTTCCTTTCTTCTGTTGTAGAAGAACCATATCTTTCTAGGCAGAATTCTCTATAGTGCAGAACAGTTCAGCTTCAATAGATAATAGTGTTTCAATATGTAAAAGTGTTTAGAAGCATGTGGAAAGATCACAAGATCAGGCAGATCTGCATCCTTGATGCTGTTATTAAAAAACATCCATCATGGGAGTTCTGGTTCTCCCAAAGAAGTTGTTGGATACATTTGGTATTAATTCCTTGTGGTTGAAATGTTGGAAAATGTGCAGTAAGTAATAAAGTAGCTAAATATATATGCTAATCGTTATAATGGGTAAGAATAGAGCATTTCTAAATCATGTCTCAAAGTGACTAGAAGATACAATTTCTTTAGCATCTGGAATTTGCAACAGGGAAATAGATATAAAATTGTCAAGAAAAAATATTGTCAGTTTTTAGTATCAGTAAAAATTTAATGAATTCCTCATCACAATCAAATTAAGAGCTGTGTGGATTGTTTTCATGGCTTGAGACAAATACGGACATTATTTCACAGCCAATATTGTTTAAACTTTTGAAAATAAGAAGTTGTGCCTAATTTTGTACAATAGCTTAGTTCCCTCATGTTAGTAGAGTCTGAACTGGCTATAACTATTGTCTACAGCACAAATGCTAACCTCACCCTGGAGGAACAGAGCTGCTGCCAGTGAAAGGCAGTAATATCCTTTCTGGCTGATAGAAGAGCTGTTGAAGATCGTGCTCTACCAAGATGAACAAAAGTGATGTCAGCACTACCTCTTAACTATTCAGCCTCCTCTGAGTTACTTTATGATGTGCAGTTTGGGCTTTGCCGTTCCAGAAAATGGATTGCTGCATGGTGCTTTTTTTGAACAGGGACATTCCTGTACTTACTTTTCCAGAAAGAGCTGAGGTTTTTATTGTATTTGTTTGAAAACCTGTTTGTACTGCATTGGAATACTGTCCACATAGCCAGTCTTACTTGAACAGACAGAAATGGAGGCAAAAAGAGTCTCCATTTACTTGACAAAGGCATTGTGAGCATCCTCAGAATATGGGTGTGAAATGGCAGCAGGGCCTAGCAGAAGCGTGTAGGTATGCCAGATACCAGTCTTTGCTGACATTCTTCTAACAGAGGTATAAGTGTGGGACTCCAGTGAATGTGATTATGTAATGGTAAGGCTGGTACTGATCCCCTGGGAAACGTGAGGAAAAACAGCTCATAGAGAATGGGGTAATAGCAGAGAAGCAACAGCATAATGCTACTGAAAAATGCCATATCAGACATTGAGAAAAGTACTTTGCTGTCTGAAGAAAGCTTAGATATATGAAATGAGTGTCAATGTTTCCTTGTTTTCTTTTGAAGGATCGGCGCTTTAATGATGAGATTGACAAACTGACTGGATACAAGACAAAGTCACTCTTGTGCATGCCCATAAGAAACAGTGATGGAGAGATTATTGGTGTTGCCCAAGCAATAAATAAGACTCCAGGAGGTGCCCCTTTTTCTGATGACGATGAAAAAGTAAGATTACCTTTACTTTTGCATGCTTTCTAAATTCTCCCTCTAATTAAATAGACTTGTCTAAAGAGATTTAATCTAAGTTAGTAAATAGCAGATCATTTGTGTTTATGATGTTTTTCTGGAAATGCTTAACATAAAGTGTCCATTTTTATTGTTTGCAATAGAAAATGTAATAGAAATAAGAAGAAAAAAAGAAAATCTGTTCTTTAAATGTGTCAGTTTCTCTGGCTGAAACTTCAACTTAATCTTATGCAGACCTTTTTCATGTAGTAGATCTTAGTAGGAAGACTTTTTTTTATTTTTAGGAACTAGACCTTACAGAATTATAGAATTAGCTTGGGGAGGAAACTATCATAGAGATACTCCTAAGCTTGCTGACTCTAAAAATCAAAATCTTCTCTTAGTACTTTCCATGGGATAAATACCTGTTGCATATGCAAAAGAAATTTTATTTTAGAGGAAATTATGTATATACAACTCTGTTATTCTGAAATAATTGAGACTTGCAAATATCTATGAAAGGACAAAGAAGATGGGAAGGAACACCAGGTATGTGTATATTAGGTGGAATTTGGAGAGTAAAGTGAGCTCAAAAGGCAGCAAGAAGTATCTGCAAAGAAGGAGCTTGAATTAGAGACAGGGGAAAACAGGAAATGGTGCTGTTGAAGGCCATTCAGCTGGCCGTGGAGGGAAAATGTGCATGAAGCCAAAACGTGGCTAGGAAAGAGAAGGGTAGAGGACAGCAAACTGGGGAGGAACAGAACTGCAACTCTGCCAGCCCAGGAGAGAGACATGGAATCTCCTTCAAGCACATAACAGGGAACTACTCTTCTGTGTAGTGAAATAGCATTGAATCTCATTTTTGTGGAAGTGTAGTTAGAGCAGACTTTTCCTCCAAAAAGCTCTTTATATTGATTCAAATGCAGGTAATGGTATGCACTGGGGGTTTTTTTCCCCATAATTAACTCTTGATTTTTATTTCTGCAAGGTGTTTGTGTAACTTATTTGGCATAGTGATTTAATATGAATTAACTAACTTTGAACATAACTCTCATTTTTCAGATAGTATTTTATCTGAAGTTATCCAGTACTTCTTAAATTCATTCTTTAGAAGCTATCTAAACTTGTGTAACCATAGGTTGCTTCTGAATCACTTTTGATTCTTAAGAATCTTGGATGTTGACTACTGATTATTAGCAAGGTATGCCTCAATGGGTAACTAAATGCAAATTAAACTTGCCCTGAATAGGGGCTTTCAGCACTTATTTTTCTTAGTACTCTCCTTGTAAAGGGAATTTTATTTAAAATGCAGCCTTTATTATGGATCCTACATTTGATTATCGTACATTCAACTAGCAAAACAACTGTGTACCTGTGAACTGCGTATTACATAAATATTCTAATATACAAATATTGGTGCTAGTACTGACACTGTGACATTTACTTCCATTCAGTGACTACCAAATATTATCTAAAAATCAGCAAATTGCCCATACTTTGCCATCCTTAATTTTTTCTAGTAATTTATATCACTGTTATAGTTATAAGGCTGTGTGTTAGAACTCTTCAGGAATATATTGAATGAGTTCTGACATGTAGATTTTATGCAAAAGTAAATGAGCACATAACCATCATTTTGCCCTGTAATAGATCTCAGATTTAATGAGGCCCAGCAGTCCATGTGCTGTTATTTCAAAACCTGTACTTTTAAGTTTTTTCACTCACTTGGTAACCTAGAAAGCATGATATACCTATGGGAAGCAAGAGAACACATACTTTCAGAACTGTCTTGCAGGACTGGCAAACAGGTTTTTTTAAATTGTAATATCAACATAGATGTTTGTGAGAAAAGGAGGCAGGTAAAAACTGAGAAACCCTCTTCAGAATAAGGAAAGAAAACTTGGGTAGCCTGGGTGTTGAGGTGGCTTGTGCAGAAAAGCCTGACAAGTAGCTGGCAAAAGACTTATATGCAGCTTTATGTTGATGTTACATTTTCTGACAATCAGTAGCTTCAGAATGGTTAGAAAATGAAAATTTAAATTACCAATCTTCTTCCTACCCCCAAAACCCTCTCAGAGAAATGTCAGTATCATTGGAGTCTGCCTCTTGTTTGCAAGTGTCTTTTCTCTCTTAGTATTGTGCGAAGCAATTAAAATAATCTGTTGGAGGTTTTTTTACAAAATGACAAGGCTATATGGTATAATGAAATGTCCCTTGGCGGCACTGCTGTCTTGAGTCAATAGCAAACAAAGACTTATGTTTTCAATTAGAATTAAGTAGATGCTAGCATCATTTTTATGTACTCTTAGTTATTTTCAGGAAGTTAATAGCAAATAAAATATTTAAGATTTGAGGAGTTTTTAATGTTCTCGAGCTGTAACCAAGTTTATATTTTGCAGTATCTAAAATGGAGTATTATATTGCAAAGTTCTTCTGGTTTTGTTTTTCATGGCATATTCTCGGGGTTTTCTTTTACATTTCTGACCACAGAGTTAAAAGCACAGCACTAACAACAAATGGAAGTGAATTTTCCACATTTAATTATTGTTTCCCACTGCCAAATTTATTTTCACCTTTTGGTGTTAGGGATGTTTCAGCCAATTCATTGTTTAAGTGCAGAATTAGATCACAGCCACAGGCACGAGAGAAAGATGTTCAGTGTCACAATGTGTTTTGTCACCCCAGCATTAGTGGCTCAGTTGAACAGACTGATTTTGGAGATTTTCAGTTTGATACAAACAATAGTAAAATACCTTATTGACAGTCATCACTATTAAATTATGTTGTGTAAATTTTTGGAAAAATAGCAGGTGATACATTTTTACATGTATTTTGCAAATGAAGAGACCAGTTCATTTACACAGACATAGAGTAGAAAGATAAAACCCCCGAGCCTTTGGAAAGAACTCCGCACCCTACATGCATTCCCTGTACTGTGCTGAAGATTCACTTAAGTGGATGTGCTGTTTGCTGGTGAGTCATACTTGTTCCAGGACTGGTGAGAAAAGCCTAACAAGAGTTTGACAGTCTGTGGTTTAGATTATTGTCTGCCCTTTAGAGTCTTCTGAAATGCAGTGCCGAAACAAATCTAGTCCTCCATCAGAGAGGCTTGACAAACAGCAAGAGCAGCTCCATGGTCACTTAAATTGATGTCCTTGTTCTCTCTGCCTCTGACATCCTCCTTGTCTGGAAGCAGTGAATTGACTGCAGGGAAAGTACCCAGGGCTGCCATCTCGAATTAAACCCTGTTGGTTTTGCTGAAAACCAGTAGTCTGAATGCAGTGAGACCTGGGAGGGGGAAGTAAGAACTGGATTTGGTTGTCTGTGCTCTGTGGATAGTTTTATTAAGAAGCACATACATCTAAAGATTCCAGGATTTATCTGGTATGTATTTGGTTTGGGGGGGCTTGAATGTAAGTGTTCTCATGCTTCAGCATCTTTATTTCTTACATTCCTAATAGCAGCCTTGTGATTCTGAATTTTCAAATGGAATGTGCTCTTCTTGGTCCATATTAGTTAAAGCTTAAATATATCCTATACAAGGCCTACCACAGTGAAGAATGATTTCCAAGGATTTTGCTATACCTGCTAATTCATTTTCTGTGAGTTTTTGCATTATGAACTTAGAGTCACGCTGGCAGATACAATTTCAAAGTCAGTAAGGACCGTTTCTTTATCTTAGGGAAGTAATCAAGTGTAAATAAAACTACTAGGAAAGGAAGTGATCCAGAACAGGCAAGCATCTCCGGCTGCTGTGAAAATGATAACTCCAACTCTGTGAATGTGTGGAATTTACAAAAAAAAGTTACCTGAAAATAACTGATGGATCTACTACAAAGGAACATGAAAAACAAATTAGATAAAGAATTTTTTTGTGTGTTTCATATACTGCAGTATGTGATAACCCCCTGCTAATACTTACCTTGGTACTCTGGCATGGCAGTGAGACTCCAAAAGCTATTATTTAAAAATGACATATCCTCAAAGGTATCATGTTGCCCATATGTCACTTACCTCCCAGTGCAAGAGACAAATTTGCTGAAAGAAGGCCAAAAATAACAAAGACATTTGAAGGATGAAGGTGCTGAAGCACTACAACTATCTGGGAAAACTCCAATGGTCTATTAGGCACAGTTCTCAAAAAGTACTTGCTACACAAATCTAAATTAAAATAAATCACAGTAACTGAACAGTCTTGCTGGGGGAGTTTAAAGCAGTTTGCCACTAGGATATTTGCTTTATCAAGGCAGGTTAACACCATTGGTTTGCGACCAACAGCACAAAATGACTGCCATGACAGATATTTACATGGACTTCTTTCAGTCTTGTATACATTCAGTCATGCTTTTAAGTTAAGCTCAAAGTCTAGATTTCTTTTTAATTACAGAACTCAGAATGCACTTGAAACTTAACAAAAACTTCCCTGTATCAATACCTCTGTTTTGAGACTGGCAGTTAATATTTGAATTGGACATCTTTATCTCTGAGGTATGGAAACCTGCCTAAGATGTGTTACAGTGATATTTCAGTGAACTATATATTTTTTCAAATATAATGATGTATTTTCCTAGACTCAGGGGCTACTTTGTTGCTGCATGTTTATGGTACATATTACACTAAATTCTTGATACTTGTTTGATGCCTCTAGATGCTATCATAAAACAAACAAATGGTCAGATTTGGTATCAGGAAGGGTTTCCTATAGAGAACAGTTCAAGACAAATTGTCATGGGGTTTTTTGGGGGGGACTGGAGTTTTGTTCTTACCTTCCTTACTCTCACTATTATACAAGATATCGGGGTTCTTCCTGCAATTGCCAGCAGGAATCTGAACCTGTTGGTTCTTCCCATATTGCCTGTGCTTGTATCTTCTTAATATGGAGAGACTTGAATAAATAAGAGCTCTTATCTGTAAACCTAGACTATCATTTGACTCATGCTCATAGTGTTTGACTCAGAGCTCACTAAACTAAAGAATCTCTGCTGATTTCATGGGCTTTTAAAAATCAAACTTCTGTTCATTTCGAACATAGGAACATTTAATGAAATGCAGACCCCCAAGTCTATTTACGAAGCTTAAATTCATCCATGTCAGATCACTGAAAAGAGATTGGTGAAGGAGCAGTTTTGGCTCCTGTTGCTTTCACTGGAGGAGACAGGTTCACAGTCAACTGTGTTGCTTTCCTTCATGCTTAGTTCAGTCATATTATCAAAAATTGCTTTTACTAATTATACCCTTGTTTGAAAAAACTCCAGAGGAGTGATGAGGATCACTCAAATATTCAGAGACATGAATTATGAAGCATTCAGTAGTATCTTGAGTCTAAATCTTATTAAGAGAAACACTGGGTCTTTCTGCAAATACTGAAGCATAGAAATAGCCCTGGAGCTTGTGTTCTGCTTACCCCTCTCATTAGTATTCACAAGGCATTGCAGCAGGAGAAAGAGCCCAGATCTCTACTGGTCAAACACAAGAACAACTTCTTAGGAAGACTGGTAATGCAACCAAATGCCATGATCATGGAAGCCTTTGTGCAGCCATACTACATTATTCAATGAGAAGCACAATAAATTTTTCATCAGGAAGCATAAAAGCTAAGAATTCTGCAGTTCTCAGACACCTTAGTAACTAGAAAGGGTGACGTTAATGTTACTTTTTTTTTATTAATAGATTTTTCACTTAAATGCTTTGAATGCCGGAAAAACAATAATACAAAGGCTCAGGAGGATTAGAATTTTGTTTGATACATCTGTCATCAGAAGGAAAGCCTGCCGATCTTGAAAGCTACGATGTGTATTTGTGTTACGGTGTAACTCTTGGGTACTGCCTATACAAGGCATTGACTAGAAAAGCTAGTTTTTGTTGTTCATTGGTTGGTTTGGTGGTTTTGGGGTGGTTTTTTTTCTGGAGAAAACCCTGTTCTTGCATTACGTAAGGAATAAAGTTTTTACTTTCAGCTGTCCTTCTTTTCTTGGCAAAACTCCTTTAAACCAAGTAAATTATTTTGATCAGATGGCTTATTAGAAAAATTCTGTTTGCTTGAAGTGAAACCTGCACTGGGGCCCTATTACAGAAGCATGTAAGAGGAAACCTTTGCAGTCAACAGCTGGTGAAGCCTTTATTTCTGACAGTTACTGGAGATGTGCCCTGTGGGCTGGATGGCAGGGCTTGGTCCCTAGTGTAGTGTTTTCTGAACTTCTGTCAGTCTATTCAGTTCTCCTGCGCTGTTCTTCATAATAACTTCAATGCTTGATATACTTTTAGAAAATAGCATTTTGCATCTCCTGTGAATTGCTTATCTTTCCTGAAGCAGAATGAAATGTTCATACAGAGTTCCTGCCATCAAAAGTATTTCTCCCTGGAATAGTGATGCAGAGTCTATCTGTAGCTATAGGTTACAGGATGAGATATTGAAAACTTCTTAGCAAATGATTTTGCTAAAAAATTAAGTCAACTTCTGACCTTCAGCATGTTAATACAGGCTTAATAAGAAACTGTAATTAAAACAGTATTATTGTTCTAGCACTGATTCACAGTATCCCCCTGAGCAAATCACTTTACAGTGATCTCTCTTCTGAAACATAATTCTAAAAATGGCATTAGGTGGTTCCATATGTGCTATCAGATTTTCAATTTTAAGTATTCTTACTTTATAATAAGGAAATAATTTTCCTTCTTTTTGGCTCAGCCTGAGCTTTTGAAGCCTTGTTGACTGCTTTCTTTGCATGTAGCACCCCTTATTTGAAAAGATCTGGTTAGAAAACACCAAAACAGTTTCACAAAAAATCTGTTTCAGCAGTTTGTTTAATAGTCCCAGCTTTGCATATAGTATATCTCATCTCTGTCCCCACTTAACCTATAGTGTTTCTCTTCCCCATTAAGATTGTGCCACCCTGCTGTCTTTGATTGGTTTGCAAAAGCATAGCTGGTCTTTAATGGCAAACTCCTGATTGTACATTAGAAGGAATTCAGCCCTTCTCCATGCTGTCTTTGCAATTGTCCACCTGAGAAACTCCTGTCTGCATCTCAGCAGCTGGAGTATGTAAGCAGCAATATAGCTGTAATGCCTGTTAGGAGTATACAAGGGTGTGCTTCCCCTCTGTCTGGGGAATGGCTGTTTAAATCTGTGGCCACAAATGAATAAAACTCCTGTCCTCATCTTTCATGGGACCTTTCTCTGTCAGCAGCTGAAAGTAAATGCCTGGAATGAGGCAAGCAGGGGATGGTATTCCTCTCATATAGCCCACCAGTGGACTGGTATTGGCAGCTCGGGGCCAGACATGGTATTTGTGTGTTTAATTCCACTCCAGGGATTTTCTGCTTAGGAATTTATTCAGGCATTTCTTGAAGCATGACAAGCATATAACTTTCACAGCATCCTGCACATTGTGTGAAGAACTGCCATGTGACTTTAATTAATTTCATGTTATGCCTTCTTGTTTTGCTTTTAGTGAATAGAGTGAAAAGTCATTCCCTACTCATTTTCATCCCAGTTGTTTTGCCCTAAAAATCTTGATCAGTTCCCACCTGGTGCAGCAGTTTTGTTTGCAGTCATTTGTCTGCTTTGGCAGGAGGGGTGCTTGCTCCCCAGAGGTCCCCTGGTCAGTGCTCCTTTGCTGCTCTGACAGTTGGTACTTTCCATGTCTGGAGAAGACATTTGAACCTATTTTTTACACTTGAGCCCGCAAAACCAACAACTGCACTTTTGTTAGTGTTTTGAAACTACTTCTTAGTTATGTCCAGAACTGTTTTTGAAAGCCTGGGGACATCTTCATTGCTTCTGTTGTCATCTTGCTGTCGCTGAATTACCATGGAAAAAAAAGCTTTGTTTGTCACTTAACTAGCTAGTTCATTTTGGTGATTGTTAATTTTAGCAAAAACTGTTTCTGTTCTTATGAAAGACTCCAGAGCTCTCTGAATCGCTGTGGATGATGTGTTTTTAATTTAAAAAACCTCAACCTACAACAAAGCATGAAAAACATGGGTTACCAGTAAAATTATTCAACAAGATTAACAGTTACTGTGCAGTCAGATTACATGTTCTAGACTAGAGCTCACTGAAATTCTGAAAGCTGAAGTAGTTTAACCATTAATGATAAAAATTTTGCATCTCTTGCATAGCTGGCAAGCACTAAACTAGGATTAAAACAATATTATGATGATTTTTATAGCTAAAATGTTGTTGGAGCTTTAAGAGAATTGAGCCACATTGTTCATACTAGTGAATGGTTGTCCAAAATTTCAGGCAGGAAGTTATGCAGTGCACTTCAGGTAACCCTTAACAGGTTTATCGGACTTTATTTAGAAAAATGTTTCCTGTGAACAGCACAGTGATAGAGGCAGGGGCATCAGGAAGAATGCTTCATTTAACAGTGCTTTGTGAAAGCTATGAGTAGGACCCTTAATTGTTGATTTGGTCTGTGGGGAACCTTATTTCTCAGAATAATTATCCACATACATTTTTAGTGAAACAAAACAATATTTATACTGGCAGCTATTAAGACTAAAGTCTTCAGACTAAACTTGACATGAATTTAAACTTGGTATTAATTTGCTGGCAACTTGCTGTCCCTGTGGTAAAATGGGTAAAAACAAACCTTTTTTTTTTCTCTCTTCTGATCTTTTGGTTTTGGTGTGGTTTTGTTTTTGTTTTTTTTTAAAGGAAATGCTTTTGCTGTATAAAAACCGACTAGCACTTTGCAGTGCTGGTGTCATGGTTACAAAGAAAATTCATTGGTAATAGTTCTCCAGTGTTGTGGCATGGTTTTAAACTGGGGGGTGAGTGGAAATGCTCTGGAACTGCAGTGTGTCAGGCTGTGTTGTGGGGTGCCGAGCAGTGATGGACTAGTAGACATCCAAGAGCTGAGGATGTTCTAGCTGCCTTGGGGTGAGGTGTCGGTGGGATATCTTGTAGGACACCGGGACCACATGTGGTCGGAGCTGGAGCAGCCCTGCAGATTTGTCCTACTGAGCAGAATAGCTGTGAATATGGCACTACTCCTTACTAAGGAGAGCAGACATTGAAAGGAGGAAGACATGCTGCCATAAACACAATCTGAATTTTCTTCTTCTGTCACCCAAAGAGAATATGGGTAGTGGGGCCTAGATACTTGCTTCTGTGCTTGAATCACAAAGGCTGGTAATCTGCTCTAGCCTAGAGTTTCAGGGCTTCTTCAACTCAAAGGGTAAAGTCATGAGGTTTTAATCCTGAATGCCCAGAAATTTTGATTCTTGATGGTGGCAAAGTTCATTGCTACCCTACTAGACATGCACAGCAGCTGAAATGTCACCTCTGTAATACAGCTGTTTCAAGGGTAAACTCTGATCGCTAGTCTCTTAAACAATATTAAATAATTCTGAACTTCAAGAAGATAGAATTAGAAAATTAGAGCAGTGAAGATGTGGATCATTTACAAAAGCTGAAGTCTGCCTGCAGAAGTGTTAAATCAGCAGATTGACAAGAAGCTTCCCACAAACAAAGCAGAGCAACAAGGTACTGCATTTAACCTAAGTTTTGGAAAAGCATGTAATGGTAGAGACTGTAGTTTGCCTTACAAGTGGAGAACTTACCTCTGGTTTTGTGTGATTTCATGAATATCTAACAAAATCTGACCACTGGGTGATGAGCTCAGTAGTTGCTGCCAGACCAAGCAGTTGATATAGAAAGGCAAAGCATTTTATTTTTCTGAAGTGGGTTTTGGGAAATCATCATACATAGAAAGCAGAGGCCATTCCAGTGAGATATGAAAAGCCACCATAAAAGCCTATAGGAATGCGCTTGAGCATTTTAAGTGAACAACTATCAGTTTGAAGTTGCATTAGTGCTTAGTTTTGGAAGAATAAAGAAGTGGAAGTTGTTGCTTGGTTGGGTTTTTCCCCCTCAACCTCTTACAGCTTTTAACATATTCTTTAAAAATGAAAATTAATATTTAAAAATTAAATTCCATTCTCAGAGTAGGAAAGGTGAGAAACTGATTTGATAAGCCTCTGTGTTCTGTGTATAAGGAGGATTCAATAAAATGAATATGAAGATGAGTTCCATTGAGTAACTATTCAGTGATCATGTGCCTCACTGATGTCATACTTAAGTAATATGTCCTGAATATTAAAACCAAATACCCCAATTATCGTTTCATCAGGTACTTAGACTTTTTCTTTTAATGAAAACTGAGCTAGAGATGAATAATCAGAATTGATTCTAATTTAATTTATTATAATATGCATGGCCTTCTGTTTTGCATCTGCTGTCAATTTTGTGGATTTTATTAGAATGGAGATGTCAAGTCAGATACTAAGATCTATTTTTGCTTATATAAAAAGATTAAATGTTAGATGCTTGTAGTAGAATGTGATGTTGAAGCAGGAAATATCTAGCTGTTAAAACTGTATCTCATGAGTATTTTTAAACAGAACCTGCTTTTCTGGCAGAGTTGCTGTACTTCTGACGTGAAGTTAATCAGACAGTGAGACTTTATATGAATATGATTGTGAAAGCTATGAAAGTGAATATCAGGAACAATAACCAGAACATTGTGTATCTGGATGCATCTTTTACAATGGCAAGAGTTACAGCAGCAGAACTGTATTGGGTTTTTTCTTTAATGGAATTATCTTGCATTTCCTTTTCTCTCAATATTGTAATCTTCTGAGTTGATTCTGTTTTTCTTGGAGGACAGCAGCAGCTGCTTCAAGTTTCTGCTGTCATGCCTAATGGCATGGTTATAATTTTCCTGTTAGTCTGGCCGTGGGACTACTGAATTAGTACTCAAATCTGTGGTCTTGTGATTGTACTGTTGCAGTAACCAGAGCTGCATGCTGATACCTTATCACTTTTATTTGTCACAGAAAAAAAAAAAAAGAAACAAAAACAAACGGGAATGGGCTGATTGTTAAATAGCATTTAAAAGCACATGTAGGGATACAGAAACTGTTATCTAAGACAGGTTTTTGCAACAGGGAGAGGGGAAGTGGAGGCAGGAAAGGACAGGGCTGAGGGAGTGCAAAGCTGTGGCAGACGCAGACTGAGGACACAGCGACCAGTGATGTAAAGCGTCCTGCACGCCCATGCTCAAGGCTCGCACTCGTGTGCTACCAGAAAAGGGTCTCGCCCCCTCTAGTGGCTTGCATCCCTCTTTGGTGGTGATAATGATACAAACTTAAGTGAGCACGTATATCTAGGGTAGGGGGTCCCAAAGATAAGTGGTGAGTCTCCTATAGCTTCGTGTTTCTGCTATTTTTTGTATATTTTTAGCACGGCAGCGTGTTTTGTAGGTGTTCATTAAATATAAATCAAGTTAGTCATCCTCACGGTGTTTCTGCGCTTTGGGATAGACATTTACTCCATGAGTGCAGCCCCGCCTCAGGCTGGGCAGGCTACACGCGTTCTCAGCTCTCCACCCCAGACCAGCTCCGTCCCCTCCGGGCGCGGGGGAGCCGCTCTGCGCTGTCCCGCTGCGAGCCCAGTGCCTGCTCGCAGTGCCATCAAGTGGATGCCAGGCACTACGGCGCCAGCCCGCGCCTCGTTTCTCATCGCTTGGTGTTACCTCAAAATTCTCCTGAACCCGACTTCACTTACTTGCACGTCTGATTCCAACACCTGCCTAAGAGAGGCTTCTCCTATCTGCCTTAAATACTGAACAATGTTTGCTATTTCTTCCCCCTAGCCTTTGTTGTGTAGCCTCAGACCTTATTCGCTTCCTGCTTTTCAGTGTTCTTCTGAGGCTGACAAGGTGAAGACACTTTAAGTGTACTTCAGATATCTTCACTCAAAAATAGTCTTATGGTTACCTGATCCAAGCAATGGCTTGCACTCAATAGCTGTCTCCCTGTTTGTCCATGAAGTTATCCAGCATCTCTGCATGTGTTGCTGCTTCAGCCTAACACTATCATCAATTATTAAAAATTGAACAGCCTTTTCTTTTGTTAGATGCTGAAACTGGCTGAACATTTTCCGACAGAATATTTTTTTGATGACTTATAGTTTTATCACATTTTAGATGTTTAAGGTGAATGGGTTTTTTTTCCTCAAGAAGAAACTCCTTTGAATTTTGCCTTTTTTCTTTTAGTGTATTCAAAATATTTTTTTTCTCAAACTGTTTTTGAAAATATTTTCTTTGTCAAGCTATTGCACACTAAAGTTCTGGAAAGGAATTCTTGCCACTTGGCTGTGAGCTGGGATATACACAGCTTGGGTACTGTGAAAAGCCCAACACTCTTCATGTGGTTTCAAAAAGTATTTTTTTCTTTTAATTGCATCTTCAGAACTTTGTCATTCTGCTTGCTAGTTTACGCCTCATTCTACATCTCTCTCATTTTTCTTCTCCTACTTCAACAGCTGCATCACCATTTTTGCAACAAGCAGTGTACCCCAGTGTTGTCTCCCTTCAGCATAATCCCTTTTATCCTGTTGCTATGCTTTTCCTAGCATCTGTTTCCTCCTTACGCCTTGTGCAGATGGAAGCATTTGTGACAGAGGTAAGAGTCTCAGTAGATTTGCTGTTTGGTAGAGCTCATCACATGTCACTTCTCATTCAAACACTGAACAAGTCTTTGGTGGTGGCAAAAAAAGTCTTTTGGTTTTATAACAACCTCTGCATGTTCAAAAGGCTACACAGTAAAGAAATTCTTTATCATATTCACACGGAACTTGCCGTGAATCAGTTTTCTGCCCATTGCATTTTGTCCTGTTGCTGGTACCACTGAGAAGAGTGTGGCTCTTGATACCCCACCTTCAGATACTGACAGACACTGATTGGGTCCCCTCTCAGTAGTCTCTGCTCGAGGCTGAACAAGCCCAGCCCCCTCAGCCTTTCCTTGTAAGAGAGGTGCTCCTGTTCCCTAATCATTGAATCCCTCCACTGGACCTGCTCCAGGATTTCCATGCCTCTCTTGTACTGAGGTGCCCAGAACTGGACACAGTGAGAGAGTATTCTTCATTTCACATTGCTCAGTGGAATAGTAAGTGCATTATTAATGCACATGTTATCATTTCAAGTGTTGGGCTGAACTTTAAAGTCAGTAGCCTTAATCACTGGGCTCTTTGTGTGTTGATAGCCATGTGAAGCAATTAGGCTCCTTTATGGAATATAAGGCTCAAGCCAGCAGGTGTCCCCAAACTGATGTGCACTTGTCACAGCGCAAAACAGAGAAACTTAAGTTGTATATGCCTGTATAAGCAGAAATAAGAGAGGTTTGTGAGCACATACAAGGGAGAAGTAGCAGACCCTTGAGAAAGATGAGAAGAAAGTTTTTGTCCGAAGGCTAACTCAAAGAGGGCTAGCACTTACCGCAAAAAATATGCTCCTGGTTATCTTCCTCTTGGTTCAACGTGATGAGACTTAATATACTCCTTATATAAAATAACATTGTTTCAAAGCAGTATCTACTTCTTTAGTCTAGCTCTCCTTTTAATGACACCAATTTGCAGTCACAATTGCGCTAAATGGGCCTGAAAAGAGTGTGTAAATGGGTCTAAATCAGTGTGTAAAATTCAGTACTTCTACCATAATATAAATATTAAATCTGTACCTGTTTAATTTTCTCACAATTAGAAATATCTCCTCAATGAAACAAGTCCAATCCCAACTCATGTATTTTAAGTTTCCCCACGCATTTATAGAAACTGCAGAAGTTTTTGTGGTAGCCATTCATGACCTGACTTTTGCCTTCAGAAATCCAAAAAGTATAAAAGGACTGGTTGCTACCTTTGACATTTCTTTTGCACTTATGGAAACATGAAAAGTACCAGTTTGCTACTGATTTTGTTAATGTGGTTCCATTGCCATTCTCGGCCTTCACACAGTGTGTGGGAAGGGAAAGGGGTTTTTTCATAAATAAAAATTACTTATAAATTCAAGTGCAGCTTAGGTGGGGTGGTTCTTTTTGAAGAATTTAAATGGGTGCTGAACATATCAGCAGGGAATTGATTTTTATATTCAAAATGAAGCTTCATGGGTATTTGTGTAGTTATTGCAGTCAGTCTGGTAGCTCTAGTGTAGCTGTTGGTAATGAGCCTTTTAGTTACTGTAGGAAGTGTAACATTTGTCCTCATGTAAATCGCTAGTCTGCAGGATGACAGGGAAAGCCTTGGTTTTCCGTATGCTTGTCCACATACTGGCCTGGACACTGCCACATTCTGGCACAGAACTTCATGGTTTCAGTTTCCTTTGACTTTCTGGTGCTTCATTTCCCAGATGCTAGCATCTGAACATAGTGTAACTTTACAGACATCTCCTCCCAAGGAGACCTAGGAGCAGTGTCACTGCTGCTCAGAGTCCCAGAGAAGGGAAATATTGATATGCTTTCACAGCTGCAGGACAAGGAGAAGGTCTGGCACCTCTGAAGTCAGAGTCTGCGACCCACACTGGTAACTAACACAGAAAACAAGCAATGCTTGTCCAGTGCCTTGGCTGTTCCACAGTACAGAGAAACTGTGCTTGGAGAACAGGAAAAAATTCACTGTTCTTACAAATTTATTTCTGAAGAACTTAAATTTTCATAATGATATGTGAGCAGGGGAAAAAATCTGGTTTTCAATGAAGATTGTTTAGGAAATGAAAACACTTTGGTCTTTGTACTTTTGTGGTAATTTCACGGTACTTTGAAATCTTCTACTGATGTTCATTCAGAAGCAATGGCTTGCTTCTGAATGAACCCTCCAGGTCACTGGCAGAGCTGAGATAGAAACCACAATACTCTGTTTACTCCTACGTGTCCTGACTACTGGACCTAATCTTCTCTTCTGTTTACAAGAGAGAAAACAATTGTATGCTGATTATATTACGAGTGAGATGGTGACACTGAAGGCAGCATAAGCGCAACTATCATGAGGAAAAGTGAATTGTTGAATTTGGTTAAAGGAAATTAAGAACTGGGTGTAATTGTTGAGTAGAGAGCTGAGTATTTGGAGACAAGTAAAGCTGCTCTACACAGGTGATTAAGGACAGTGCCTTAGGGTAGTGAGGGATAGTGACCTGCCAGGCCAGTCTGGGGAGAGGGTGGAAAGGCACTCCAGGCTTTTAGGCTGGATTTGTTTGCAGTTCCTGTTGCAGGCCAGCAGGAATCTACCCTGTAGTGCATGTGGGGCCCCAAGTGCTGCTCTGCACAACTGGCTCTGCTCAGCCATCAGTGAGCTCATGTGACACCGCTCGTGGTGCAGAGACTGCCTGCCAGCCACATGCATGGAAGCAGATAAAGGCAGAAATACCCCCACGCTCTGGAGCCTCTTCTCCCCTATCAGTATGGATGTAGGTCTTGGCTTTCCATGAATCTGCACAGGGGTGAAAATGGATAGGGGGGGAAGGAAGGAGGGGCAACGCCAGTGCCAGAAAAGGCCAGTTGTTTCCGTGTCAGACCAGCAGCTGTGAGAAACAGGAGATTGAAAAAGTGTGTGTAGGGGGTTTTTTTGATGATTTTTTTTCCCAGAGGTTTGGGGGTTTTTTCCTAGGTTTTTTTGTTAGGTTGGTTTTGTTCTTGTTTTTTTCCCACCATATGAGATCAGATTTATGGTTACAAATTAAAAATTACGTGTTTTCAGAATCAATAAAGTCTTTGAAGCAAGTTCTTTATTTATAAAATGCCTCAGGCAATTTGTATAAGGATATAGAGCTCTTTGATTCTTTGGATTTGATAGTGCTGCACCATCTATTGGTCTTTTTCAGTGAAATCAATTTATGCTTAGAGTTCAGTTTCTGAAAACCATCATAAAATTCACTGTGACATAGGTACTGGTAAAAATTTTGTCATGAAAAAGTAGCAAGAACAAATTCCATTTATGTGACTGTGTAATATTTCAGGACAATGGAGAGGCAATCCTGCAGAATTCACCTATTCTTTCGTGGGCTGTTCTATGAATAAAGAAAATACTCTCCTTATGGAAGTACTGAATTTCTTACTATTAAAAAATATCATAACTAGTGAATTAAAACAAAGACTTTTTATTTTGAGAAGCATTAGATAAATTAGTTGCTTCATAAGCAGAGACAAAGTTGGAAATAATAATTTTGAGAAGAGAATAAACTAAAAAAGACAGAGAATATGGAAAAATGAGTGGGTGTAAGAACTGCAACAAGATTGAATGCATATCAAAAGATAATCTAAACTTTTGATATGCATCTAAACTAAGAATGATAAGCAGATAAGAAACACTGGGCATTGGGAAAAAATTTATACTCATGGAAAAAAAATAAAAGCAGAAGGAGAGCAAATGTGGAAAATGTGCAGTAGGCTGAATTTGAATTTTTTTGTTGTATTTCTACTCAGCTGTAAGAAGTGGTAGCGTATGACCCAGGGCACTTCCCTGATCAGTCAGCCTTGCCTTGGTGAGTATTCATTGCTTGATTAATGTCAACTTGGGCAGTCCAAAATTATGGAGACAAAAAAAGAGCAAACATACTCAAACCCTAATCAAATCAAAGAACACTGTTCTATTCTTGCACTTTTTAGTAAAATATCTATGAGGGGAGGATAGCCTGTATGATGAAAGGAAATCTGGTTTTCCTATTATTTCTGTAGCTTAAAGACAAGATATCCTTACTCAGTTTGTGAAGTATTTTAACCCCTGGTACTACAGAATCAAGTAAATGAACTATGATGCTACTTAAAGACTAATTAACTATGATACTACTTAACTGGAAGCCTTATTTTGCTGAGTGATCTGTAAAAATTTAAAATAATTTGGCCCTGTATTGAACTGCTAATAACGTAGGCAGAAGCAAACCCTTAACATCAGTAAATTTGCACCAAGGAAGACAGCAGCATATTGATTTCTGAACACAACTCAGCTACCTGAAATCAAAGCGCTCTCCAGTGTGCAGTTCAACACCCGTATTACCGTATTAATGCCTTACAGTTTTTCTTCTGAGGCACACAGTGAGAAGTATACATAAGTACATGTGTGTAAGGACCTTGTGTTGCTGGAAGCAAAATGTATGTCCGTAAGGAACTGGAACAGGCTTGCTTATATACCTGATTTTCTGTATAAAGGCTTAGTTTGTTGGTTTGTTGGGCTTTTTTTTCATTTAAACAGAGCTTTAAACACAATCTCTTCCAATCCAAGATTCCAAACACTACATGATTTTCAGCATTAAGGGGCAGGATGCTGTGTGCTTACTACACACTACTGTGTGAGATTAACATCTTTGAAAACACACACTGCAGCAGAGGACTGTTTTATCTCTCTGAGGATGTAATCCATTGCGTGTTTCATAATGCTCTTTTCACTGAGAGGTAATTTAGGCAGTAGTTCTGAACTGTTGTTCTTCTGTGCTCTTCACCAAGTTACCCCAAAGAAAGTAAGGAAGACAAATGACCTCATCTGAAGCTGTAATAAAAACACTTCATGGCCACTTGCAGAAGAAGGAGATATGTAATTGGCACCAAATGCTGATGCTTCTACAATCATAGCCAGCAAAAGCCTGAGCACTGGGGAAGAGTGTCTGAAGGCAGAGACTGTAAGGTGAAGGTTTAAATACTTTTCAGAACCAGTGAGGGAGACACTGCGGGCAAGACTGTAATCATAAGCTTGGGACAACAGTATTTTTGCTTGAATAAAATACCTCTTTTTTTCCTTTTTATGTCTGCAACATGCAAGTTTTCCTTTATATATGTCTGCAACATGCAAGTGTCCAAGTATAAAAAACCCCTACAGGATACAATTCCAGTAGCTGCTGTGAGAGAAGATAGGATGGGGTTTTTTCTGTGTATGTGGGACCTAGGAAGCCTGTGCTTGTGTTTGTCTTGCAGTCATGTGAAAAGTAGCGCGTTACCACATCAAATCCATAGAAGTCTGCAAGACAAAATTGCAGTGTGGGTTTTATCAGGGAGAAGCTGCATGCAGTTTTCATGGCTCCTCAAAGGTGAGTGAATGCCGTGTCCCCAAATGGTCTGTGCTTCACAGACAAGTGCTTTAGGTAAATAGTGACCACCAGAATTCGGCACTGCTGTTCCAGTTTATAAATAACTTTGTCTAGAAATCAGATAGCAGCATGTGCAGGTGTGAGTCATTAGTGCAGGAGACACAATGATGTGTGGAAAAAGCATGGCTCACATCCAAATCAGCCCACACACTTTTCTCAGCCCCTTGAAGTCTGCAGCACAGAAAATAAATGTTTCAAGCCAGGATGCTGAAGCCCACCCAGACTTAAAACTCAAAGGTGCAGTAATATGGAATCCAATGCTTCTCCCAGGACCTTGTTGATCAGTCATGCTCAAAAGGCAGTTTTGTAAGTCATTAATTTCCTGAGTTAATTACCACTATTTCAGTTAACATACACAAATGTGTGTCAAAGCTGCTTCCTGTAAATCATTGTTTTAGAACACGTAAGTTATAAGGAATTAAGGAAATACTCAAATTATTATTTGATTTAAAAATTTCATAAGCTGAAACTGGAAACAGTTAATGATCTTGACCTCCTTGGTTGCAGAATTAATGGAGGGTGTAATGAAGAAATCAACAAGTACCAAAATAGCACTTAGGTTAAGGTGCTGATTTTGGAGACAATTCCAAGAAAAGAAAAAAGGGAGCTTTTACCTCAAGAATATGTCTGGTTTAGTTTTAACTGGTTTGGCAAAATTTATCCTTTCGAGGCTTAACTTAAGCTGAAAGGGGATATCTGAGTCCTGATGCCAGGTGAGGGTTCTCAGCAAAACAACTGAATTTCAAACAGAATTCAAGTTACTTTTATAACTAAAGATTGAAGACAGAAGTAAGTGAATCCTTTTTCATATGAAAGCATGTTTGCATCCTAGAACTGGTATGGTTTCAATACTGCAGATTGAAAACATACCAGTTCTAGGACGCAATCTTCATAAATTGCACATTTTACTATTTGTTGGACAATCTTTTTTGCCATATGTCTTCTTTTCCCTATTTTTGCAGTGAAGTAAAGAGAGAAAATTGATCAAGTTTGGATCACTTTCTCTAGAATTTTGGGGTTAGGTTCTACCGAAAGGTACTATACATTTTACTTGCTTACTGTCATTGAAATTATAGTTAGGATTCAAAATTCTGTGTAGAGATTATAATCTCCTTTCCTTTTTCTACTGGCACGTTCTTGTGCATGGACTAAACAGTAAAATGTGGTATTTTGACATCCTGGTAGACATAGAATAGCATTATAGAAAAAGCAGGGAATGTCAAACCATGCAGGCTGTAGTAAAAAGTACCTGGTTCCACAGAAATTCTGTAAATATTTATGCTCAGCTTCTTCTGACTGACATCTGCCAGGAAAACGTAAAAAAAATTTAACGTCAGTCTGCCTTCTGTGAAATTGGTACAGCCAGAGCTGATTAAAAATGGCCTGAGGCATCCACCACCTTTCCACATTTTTAAAGACAACAAAATTCTGTAAATTACAGCCACGTAAATCCAAATTAAGATGTCAGAGGTATAACTGCAGGCTCACAGTGATGTAGATCAGAGCACTGTTAGGCCCAGCTACGTTTCTGCTATTGTTTCTTTAAACTGCTCATAATGAAGGAGAAGTAATATATAAGTGTTCAACACACTTTTCTGTAAACAGTTTATTAAGAAAGCAGTTCAGGAATTTTTCTGTACTTTGTGATGGTCTTTCAAAATTTCATTTCATTTCATTTGAAATGAACAAAAATTAGCCTTTTCCTTCCTTCTTGTGATTTTAGAAGTTATTCTGTTGTCTTGGAATCAGGTTACTTTTCATTTGTCGCCAATTTAGTAGTGGCCAACCTCAAACCGCTAAGAATGACTGTCTAGATTTATAGATAAGTTTCCTTTCAGCAAATTCTCTGTCACTTTACATAGTAACTGTTCTAAAGATATTACTATACAGTGCTTTTATTCCCCCTCAGATATGAACTCAACATGAGAGTTTGGACTGTTTTCTTAAAAGCAAAAGTTTGTAGGGTTTATTCCCGTACTTCCTCATGTGAGACATTATCACAATGTGATGGGTACAAATTACAATATATGTTAGAAGTGCTTTTACTCAGGTCTGGAAATGCTGTAAGAGATACCAACTCAGATTACCTAATTTGTATAATCAGATTTAAATAACAGAATGTGTCAAGTGTGTCCAGTTGTATAATCAATTCTGCTAGAATAAGATTCTGCACTTTTGCAGAAACACTGCATTCCTACGAAAAAATTTATGTTAAAAATTATACATTGAAAATACACTGCATTTCTTACCATTACTTTTCATCTTAAAAATTGGAAAGAAGAGTAAGACCGACTCTCTGTAGAAACATATGAAGAGTAGACAAGTGTCACCAGCATGAAATGCCATGACATTCAGTACAATATTAGTCACCAAATATACATAAATTCAAAATAGGCAAATGTAGAACACCACTGGCAAATTTCCCAATGTTGAGAAGAAACTCAACAAAATAATTTAAGGATATATATAAAAAATATGATGTGATTATGTTGTGTTGTGGTGCTTCTGTGTATTATGGAAGAAAGGGTCAAGTGCAGATGCATCCTGGTTGGAAGAGAGATATAAAATGATGTGATAAAAAGAAGGGTCACTTACGCTATTTGTGGTCCTTTGTGGGATATTTCCACTCAGTTGAAGATTTTTTCTGTTTGAGGGTAAAGTTTTTGTAGCCTAAGAAACACTAGAGATGCTTCGTTTGACAAGCAGTAATGTAAGGGAATACAGTTGGTATCTTGACTCCCTGGCTTTCTTTTAAGCTGTCACTAAATTATGCATCTCACTTAAGAAAACTTGCTTCACTTTTTTTTTTCTGGTTGAACAGAACCAACCCTTTCCATCCCCCTGGAACTGATGCTGCAAACAATGAGAAGCTGGGTGAGCTAAACTTACTCACACCAGGCACAAAGTAACCTGGTTGGTTAATGTGTTAGATTCAGGCTTTTGAGTTCCAGTTGGAGTTTCAGTTAGCAGGAAGGATTTTGCTGACTTTGGCTACTTTAGTCAGGCAAAAATGCCCACCTTGCTGAAAGAGGAGCTCAGCATGGCAATGGATCAGGCTTCTGCAGTAAGTTCTGCCAGAAACATTCTCTCTTAAACAAAGTCCAATAAGAAAAAAAGGCTACTGTTCAAGTAATTTCTTCTTCAGAAATCACAAAACACATCTTGAAGTATGTGAGAGAAGAACCTGAATAAAAACTTATTAATATCACTGGCATCTCAGTGCAGACTATTACATATAAATGAGCTATCTTTTTTCTTTGTTAAACTGCACACAGTATTCATGCAACAGCAGGATTAAGTTTCACTTATGACTCTCAACAGCATGTCCAGTTTTGGGTTTCCCAGTACAAGTATGTCCATGGATAAACTGGGAAGAGTCCAATAATGGTACAGAACGAGGATTAAGGAACTGAAGCATCTCGGGGCTTATGGAGCTGGGACCATTTAGCAAAGAAGAGAATGCTCATGGGGGGATCTCATCACTGTGTATAAATAGGGGATGGTAGGATACAAAGATGGCATAGCCAGGCTCTTTTCAGTGGTG
>VYZT01059152.1:0-12502 GCA_013400735.1 Pomatostomus ruficeps | reverse complement strand
CACCCAAGCAGCCTGCAAAACCCACAAAGAAGCGTTACAGACTGACATTTGAGAGGTGGATAGATGTTTCTCCCCCTCAAGTGGAAGTTCTGCATAGTTACTTAACTAACAAAATTATGAAAGAGTAAGGTGTTAAGAGCTGTGACACCTGCCTACAGCAGTACATTTTCTTAACTTTATAGAGCTGGTGTGGTGGGTTTTCTTCTTTTTTCTTCTATTGCTTCACACAGGTGCCCAGTCCTTTTTACGGTGTGGACGTACAAGAGAATATAGGCTCTAACACAACATGTATATATATTATAGCTGTATGTAATCAGGACACTGACAACATTATCTTGGATTATTTATGAGACAACAATCTTCTCTCGTTATTTCCACAGGCTTTGGGATGCTTGGGGTGAGGACTAGAGTCCTGGAGCAATCTTCTGTGAATAACCTGCCAGAACAGATTTTAAACTAATATGTTGTTCAGTTGCACAGATGTATCCCTGTTTTACAGGTATGCATGTAACTGTTCTAAGAACTAATTTTAAAACTTCAGTGTCTAGGAGTGTAATGACTTCCTCTTGATGCTTTGACCTTGGTTGCCAATGCAAAGGTGCAGGGTACAGTCCACCTTCTTGGACTCCTCTCCAGCAGCTGGCATCCAGCTTCTACAGAGAAAGGAGACTTATTTCCGGTGTCAGTCAGATTTTATACTGGTGTTGTCTCATTTAAAGTGTGCTAAACTGGTGTGAACACTTAGAGACAACCATAATATAGAGTCTTCTTGGCTGCCAATGGCGCTTGTAGCAGAGTTCCCCTGTATCAATCAAATAGGAAGCCTGTCTTCACGGAATCACAGAATCACAGAATACTCTGAGTTTGAAGGGACCCACATGACTACATGGTCCTGTTCTGGATGTTGTGTTGTGTCAAAATACTTGAAAAAATCCTACGTCATATGAAGAGCTGGGGGTGGGAAATTTGCAGATATTGCATATGTGAAACTCTCTGTAAATATTTGAGGGGGCAAACCAGGTTACATTCGGATATGTATCTATAGTTCTTTCAACAAGATGGCAGGGTGAAAGTTATATTAATGGGTTGTAAGAGAAACTTCATTTTTTTCTTTCAGAAGTCATCATGTATCATTAAGCTGCTTTTGAGTTTTAAAACCTCCAAAATTCTTGATTAATTGAGTTGTTAAATTGAAATTTAGGGATGCTATAGGAATGTTGGTTCTCCAATGACTTTCCCCTTGAAACACTTCCTGCTGGGGCCAAAGGATCCAATATTCACCATCTGCTGATGGTTATTACAGAACAAAATTGAGATACTGCAAAATTAACTCTTGTGGTAGTTCATCTTGTCTGAACAGAATTAATTATTCTGAGTCTATTTTGGCTTTTTTGTTTAAAATATTGTGACTTGTTTTCAGACAAGCAAAATCTGGAGGTAGTGACACACTAAACCCATGGCTATTTTAAAAGTTGAGTTTTATTCTCCACCAATAACAAGCAAGTTAGCAGGTGATTCCCCTGCTTAAGAAGCTCTCAAAGTGGTTGTCCAGACACTCCTTTCCTGAGTGCAGAATCTCCCTCTTCCGGGTGTAAATTTAGGTAACAGATTTTTCCTCTACATTCCAAATAAATTCCAAATAGAAGATGTGTCTGGTGAATCTTAGCTTTTTGAAGCATAATTTCATGTTCTTCATCTTGTTTTATTTAATCCTATTCTGAGGCACAGGATAGTTATTAATCAGATATTATTCTAGGACATAGACATACACCTTGGTTATAGTGGTAAATTGTGGAGACTAAACATCATCTGCCTGAATGTAAATTTTACTCTAGTATGGAGAACCAGATTCTGTGCCATTTCTTAACTGAGTCTGAGAGTCTGGGTGGTTTACAGGACTTTTACTGCAGCTCTTCACAGAGGCAAAATTAGCTCCAAGCATCTTGTTGGCAGTACAACAGACTTTGGATTGTCAAAATCATTATGCACAGTGATTCTTATCAGCTCTTACTTCCTGTCACAAAGCAGGATTTACAATACCAACAGCTCTTCTGTTTAGTGCTGTGTCTAGGATACTAGTTAATATTTTATAGCCAATGTGTAGCAGTGATATCTGATTATATTTGCAGAATTTTTTTGGTCTTTATCAGGTGTTGAATTTATGGATGCTATTGAAGAGCTGCTTTATTTCACTGTGAAGATTTATGAGCCAGATCCCCAGTAGGTGTAATTCAGTATAGCTGAAGTCAGTGGAACTATATTGCTTTACAGCAAAATAGTTCTTGAAGTTTGGACCAGGAATTTTTTGGTGCTGCAGGTATTTTGCTTCTACCAAGGAAGAGACTATTTTTTAGTCACTGCTTTATCTCATCCAGTGTAAGACTCTGCTACAGCCTGTTTTCAGCTGTTACTCAGCCTTTTGATAATGTAATTTTAGAAAAAAGTTATTCAAATGTGTTGCTAAAATAATAGGATTTATGAAGGTTTAATGTTAAAAGACTGTAAGACTGTAAACATTTGTACCGGTTTGAGACAAATTTTGGGAGGAGATTTCGAAAGGGTTTCTCCTCTAAAAGGCAGAATTTCAGCCCCTCCCCTGCTGTGGTGTGTTCCCGGGGGGACACTGCGCGTCCGTCCGCGGCTTCACGGGCTGTCTGGGCTGCTCCAAGGCACAGGTGGACTGGCAAAGTTCCTGTAGGGGTTTACCTCGTCCACCGATGTTCCAGGCGCGCCAAAGAAGGAGAGACAAGGCAGAGGGGCGTTCCCAGATGGTTTATTCAGCACTGGATTGTGCCGGGGAAGCACTGGCACAGCGTGTTATAGATACATAAATACCAGCAGGAGGGGGCGGGGGGAGGATACAACATCCAATAGGGGAGGGGTGTTAGGTTTGAATTTGGTGGGCTTTGTATAGGATTACACAATAGAGAGCCCTCCTGGGGGTGGAGAACCCATACGGAGAGGGGGGGAGGGGACATAGCAGAGCCTGGCCATTGGATAGACTGAAACTGGCCAGAGCACACTGCAACACTCCCCCAGCCAAGGACTGAAAAGAAAATCTTCCTGGAGGAAAGTGAAAAANCAAAAACAAAACCCCAAAAACTTGAGCTTTATCTCAAAGAGATAAAATTCATGGTTCCAAATTCAAGCATCATTGTTTTACTGGTTATTTCTAAATATGAGGTTTAGTTTGATCTTCCTAATTTTTTAATGTTGTGCTGTTGGTTTGACAACATTTTTTTAGAGTAATAAACTTATCAAATAGATTTTCATGTTGAAGAATTTTAAAATGGAAAAAATTGTTCATTAGTCTGTTCATTTTCCTTGTTTCCATAAATTGTTGATTATTAATATATTGTAGTAGAAGGAAGAAAACAACCAAAAAAACCCCAGAACCAAGCCAAACAAAAATTTAAAAAAAATACAAAAAAATCCCTTATAGGAAATGAGAGGAGACTTTCCCCTTTTTTCTTTTTCTCCTTTTTATTTTTATTTTTTATGTGTTGGATCCTCTGTTTCAGAATGCACTTCCGTCTGTTTTCTATGGTTTGGAATATTTTTTCATTAATATGTATTGTGTTATGGGGGATATAATTTCATTTGAAAATGCCAAGAGGTTGAGGTGCAGTCTTTTACAGAATGAGTAAAATGTCTATAAAATTGCTAAGTTTGATATCTGAGAAAATATTTTTACATACTCTTCAAGACAAGTGATGCTTGGAATTTGTTGTAGTTTTTCTTTGTGGGTACTCATGAGGGGATTTTGTGTGTATGTGTTGTTACTGTTGGTAAAAGAACTCTAGGACCTAAATAAATTTTGTTCTCAAACACACTGCATTGAAGTTGAGAAGACAAAAAATCCAGTTTCCAGTTCTTCATAGGAATGAAATAATGTATTGTGAGTATTTTAAGAATTGCACGTAGAGATATGTCAGTCTTTCTTGTCCTGTAACCTGAAAAATCCTGGTAGGGGTTTTTTTGTGTGTTAGGTTGGTGGATTTTTTGGTTTGGTTTGGGGTTTTTTGTTGTTTTGGATTTTTTGTTTGTTGGTCTGATGGAGGTTTCATTGTTGTTGTTGTTGTTGTTTGGATTATTTTTGTGTGTCTGTTTTTTTCCTGGACTTAGCTTTTCAAACAAAATACTTGTTTTTGAGATGAGCCAAAAAATACCCTACGTATTGCTTTCACCAAAATTTTACATCTAGATCATTCACAGAGTTTGAAACGTCCACTAGAGCAGTACTAGGCTGTGAAATCTGTGTAGTTAGCACCCTGGAACACTTCCAGAAAGAATGTCACAAACACATTCAGCTAAAAAATTTCCAGAGATTCATCAATCTAAATATGTAGAATGAATAGTAGTTAATGGAAACCAAATTTTGTGAGGTTATCGGTCTAGTGGATTAAACTTTACTGTTCTGAGGAGCCCTGAACTTTGTTTCCAGCTTGCTAGAGGGGAATGTGGCATCCACAATCTAGGAAAATGAGGTAAGAAGGATCCTATGTGCCTCCTGTGTTGGGACAATTACAGGATTTTTTTTGGTTTTGCTTTTTCCAACAAGAACTGTGAGGTACACAGTCTACAATCTGCAGTAGTTGAAAATTTAAATTAAATTTTCAAAATGTGGTGTCACTCTTATCCATTTATCATATTTTAACTAATAGGCATTCTGATCAGAAGGAGCAGCAGCAGCAGTGGACAGAACTATGCGTCCTATCTGTACCTTTAGCTGTGTATGTAAAGTACATCTCATAAAGCAGCCATGGAATCACAGAATATTCTGGGTGAGAAAGGACCCACAAGGATCATTGAGTCCAGCTCTTAAATGAATGGCCCATACAGGAATCAAACCCGTGAACTGGGCATTATTAACACCATACCACACAGCCAGCTGAACTAAAGTCTTGATCGAACACACAAATGTGTAATGTGGCCTTGGAATGCATGTCAACATGCTAATTAGCATATGGGCATGTAAATTTTGTATAATTCATAGGTTAGCTCAAGTTAATATTACAAGGAGCATTACTGTAGTAATCAGACAACAGCTGTGGACCAAAGTCTTGTGTGCTTAGTGTTCTACAAAAAGTCGAGCATAAAATTGTACTATGAAAAAAATTACAATATAAGTACAAGACAAGTGGTGAATGCAGGAGGATAAGGGGTTAAAATGGAGCAGTGAGAAAATACTGGTCAAATGGTAAGTGGAACTTGTGGTATTGTAATAGCCTAATTATTGTAAAACTTTTAATAGGCTTTGAAACAGACAGAAATTTTGTGGTGGGGTATGAAGAAAGAGAGTGAACCTGATTTTTAGTTGTTTTATGAAGACCACCTAGTTGATGAAATAGGAAAAGCTGGAAAGAGATGCAGGTATGAGTAAAGAAGTCACTCAACTACTTAGTTCTAATTAGAGATGCTAGCTGGAGGGCTGTGTGGGTAACAAGAACACTTTCAGCGTTGTACAACAAAAAGACACAGACTGCTCCCATAACTTGTGGTCTGGCAAGAGAACTTTCTCTGCATGTGCTCCCCTCTTCCATCCCATCTCTCTGGCTCACAGGGGGATATGGACAAACAACTAGTTATTACTGGATAACCAAGGGTGTGTGTTTGGAGCCTAAATTCCCAGGAACAGCTTGCACACACAGGCCTTGCAGTGACAAAGAAATAACTCACAGCAGTCTTGCCATCAGTGGAAGAGGGCTGGTGAGCTGCTTTGTGTGTACCAGTGGCTGTGTGTTTACTGAAGAACCATGGACAGGCTGTACATGCCAGTCTCAGCTTACTCCACAGTTACTCTGCCCTGTTACTCTGTCCAGGTGTGTTTTATGTGAGGCTCCCTTCTCATCTTTTCTGCTGTCTGACTCTAATACTGTTTAATTCCGGCACAGCATGACACGTAAATCTCTGTCCAGCACTTTCCCTTACAAGGAGAGAAACAGGAAGATTAGTACAATTAAGACTGGCTTATATAAACTATGTCTGTACTAATCATGAGACAATAGGTGTTGGGTAATTTCCTTCCTAGTTCTGTGTTTAGTTGTCCCATTTGTACAGTACACCTGATGAAGCCAAGCTCTTTTATGTGGAATTCTTTGACACCTGAAGATTTAAGAGCAGTAGACAGCTGCATTTTGCTCCTTCATAGACTTACCTTAAAACAGCACAGTTACAACACAACAGTGGAATACTTAGCATCTGGAAACAGGTGCAGGTACTCTATCATTGAATGTAGAAATACTGCATTTCTCAATTTATTTGTGTTTGTCCTCTTGGAGGTATTTTACAAGTCAGAAGAGAAGGGTCAGGCTTTTGAAACAGGGCATTAAATTAGACAAAGTGCATTCTGCATTTGGATCACGTCACGGCTGATCTCATATAATCAAATTAGAAAATATATAAAATATGCTATAAATTCAACAGAACATATTTTTCTCTAAAAATAGTGTATTTGGAATTCGGTTAATCACTTATTATTCAGAACGCTTGCCAGAATCAAGAAGCGAAACAATGAGAACACTGACAGTTACTTAAGTCATGAGAAAAATAGTGTAATATATTTGTTTTATCATACATTATCTAAAATGTAGACAATTTTTAGTAATGGAAATCTAGAAAATAGAGAAGAAAAAATAAACTAAATTTATCCAAGAGTTTTAATGTGTATGGGAACCCAAACCTGCAGCACTTGAACATACATGTTTTCCTGAATAAGTCTTTTTGGATGATAACTCTGATCTTGTTGGAAGTTGGTGGCAATGTCAGTGATTCTCTTGTTTGGGCTCGGTCCTTTGCCCTGAGCGGGTGTTTCATTTACATTTTGAAAACTTTTTAATTTTTGAAGAAAATTCTCTGAACGTGAATACCTTCTTTTCAAAGATGATTGTGGAAAAGATACCTAGCCCTGAGTCAAAGGATCAGGGTAGTCTAAATGCCTTCTTTGCTAAACTGATCCATTGATAAATAAACTTTTCTGTTCTTGTTGTTGCTTTTCTTCTTTTTAGACTTGCTTCTGCTTTTCTTTTGCTTTTCATCTGTTGATATGATTATTCAGACTGAATTCAACAGATACCATTCTGCCATGTAATGTTGGTTTTTTTTCTGTTGGGCATGATTCCTATGAAGTTTCAAGTTTCTAAAATCAAGTTCAGTAATGTTCTAGATATTGTATAGCTTCTTGTTACCACTTGCTCCTTAGATATTCAATAGAGGGATAATATTTCTTTTCTAATGCAGGCTTAATGCTTCAAATTTTTGCCACATGGACCTTTTTTCCCCTTGAGATTCTTTTTTTCAAAATTATTTTTATTCTTTAATAATTTTATCCTCAAAGGAAGAAATGTGCCTCCCCTCTTCCTTTAGTCTTTCTGTAGCATTTTAGCTCTATGTTCAGGATATTTATTTGACCTTTTATATCTCCTACATCCAATGACATTTGTTTCATCAGCTTTAGTAAAGATGAATGACCTTTTAACTCTTAAAAAAAAAAAGAAAATCTATTTACTTCTTTCTTTGCTCTCTCTTCTTGCTATTATCTTGCTCCTTCCTTTTACTTACTTTAAAGTCTTAGAGTGAAATCCTAGTCCTTAATAAGTTTAGGTAAAGATTTCTGCTGATATAGTTGAGCCCAGATTCGACTACTGGTTTTACTGTGAAGGCAAAATTGTTGCCCAAATTTTCAAGTGAAGAGCTAATATTTATAGCCCTCTTTCTTTCCCAAAATAGTAAACACAGATGATGTAGTATTTAGTCTCGGTAAATGGTGGTTCTATGCCTAAAAGAATAGCTTCAAAAGAAGGTACTAATTGAGATTATCATTGGAGTTGGGAAAAAAAAGTTACATGGCAAAATCTAGCTCTTTATGCAAAATTGGGAAGCACTTTAATTCTTTGTACAATGAAACATGACTAATTCAGTTAAAAGGAAGTGTGCCTGGGATGTATTGGATTTACGCACAAAATCATCATCTGCTTTGTATGGAGAACAGAGCAGTCTCTTTTTCTGAAAAGTAACCTATCCAAGAGGCTATTTTGGGATGTGCCAAGGAGAGCCACCCAGAGCACCCATACCAGGGAAAAAGGTCAGCTGTGAAGTCAAAACCCAAGTAATATGACAGATTGGCTAAATAACAGAGTAATGAAGAAATTAAGTGTTTTCAGTGCTCTAACTCTAATTTTTTTAATCACAGAATATCAGTGGGCAAAAGCTGAATGATGTGGCTCCTAAATTCTCTTTAGTTTGAAATTAAAGGAAATTTATAGCTATTCTTGTAATACATTTGTATAGTTTTAGCTCATTTTAATGGTTCTCAGATGAAATTCATGGTTATCTTGCAGGGACTGACATCAACAAGTGAGAGAATTAATCTCTGTATAACACTTAGCTGTATGTGAATCATGAAGGAATATTTTTGCTCTGATCTCAATGGTGAAACATCTTCGGAGCTGCATTTTATTTCCCTCTGCTGTCTTATTTCCAAGTCAGATTGATAAATGCTAAGAAAAATCCCTCCTTTATAGGGAATGTTTTAGGAGTTGTTAAAGTAAGCAAACTTTTAAGAGTAAGACGAGTAAGTGCAGTATGTCCTGTTACGTGGTATATACCTGTCCAAACACATATTGTACATAGCAGCTCCCCATGCTTACAGAAAGCCACCTGCTCTTCAAATGCAGTGTTGTAAACAGATGTAAGCCTTCTAGACCTGGAGTATGTGCAAATCAGACCCCCACAGAACAATCCTGAGTGAAGAGAAAGGTGTCTGAGCTTGGAGCTGGGGCCTGCAAGGAACAGAGGCCATCATTGTGCCCCTTGGGCTGTGAAGATGATGGTGTGCAGAAGTCCTTCTCTCGCTGTCCAAAGCCTATGTTAATGGGTATATTTGTGGCTGTTTCTTCTCCTCCCTTGCAGCAGCTTGTAGTTCTCTGGAAACTGAAGAAAATGCTCTTTTCCAGTGCTTCAGTTTATCCCCTTCAGTGGCCTCAAAAATAAGAGCCAAATTCTCTTTTCAGCTATTTAGAAAAAAAGGGAACTATTTGCAAAACTTGTTTGTGCTTTTGCTGTTTTCTAACAAATATAACCAAACAGATTGTAAATATTTTCCCCCAGATCACTGGATAAAAATAGGAAATCCTGTAAAGGAATGAATTTATCTAATAAGATTTAACCATGTGATCAGACCCTGATTCATTAATTTGTCCCTTGGCTTCTTGAGCATATGAAGCAGCTCAAAGAGTTTTTTGTATTGGTAATTCATTCTGTGATGCTATGTTTGATGATTTTTTTTTTAGTCAAATTGGATCTTTTCCCATATTATTCCACACCTGTTAATAACAAGTATTCCATGGTCTATAATTCATGTTCACTTATCCTCATGGGAGACTTGCTCGCTTTCACCAGCAAAAACAAATATTAAGATGACTTATTATTAAGTAGTGTTAAATATTTAAATTTATCAGCAGATGGGACTTTTTTTCCTGCTCATCGCAGAGTTGTTTATAGAAGTACCGAGTTATTAAAAATTCTGTCCTAATATAAAGGTCTGCCTGAAATACGACAAGAAAAGTCCATTTTGGAAGAAATGCACCAAGGCCTTTGGTGCTATACCAGGACCTTACTTTGATTCATCTGTGACTTAGCTGCTTCCTCATCTCAGCTCTGAACCAAGCAGCAGGTATCACCCACCATAATTCAGTTCCTCCAGAGAATACGTACTACTGGATGTAAAATGTGGCATTTTATTTTAAAAGGAGTTCTGGTGCAACCTCTGTTAGAGATATAACCAGTGTTTTCTCATTGATTGCAGTAACCATCTCAGTTTCCTTTTGCTAGATGGCAAGTAGAGAGCACAGGCTGCCTGTGATCCTTACTCTTGCAAAACCAGCATGTACACATCCCTTTCTCTTGTTTATATTAGTACGGAGGTCCTAAAGGAAGCTGCTTGCTCTTACTTCATGACGTTGGCAGCAAATTCAGTTTTGCGAGGGAAAATGCGGGAGGCTTGCTGCAGGGTTACATAAACCGTGGATTTTCTCAAAGCAGGTTCCAAGACCACCTTGCTCAAATGCCTCCAAACCTATGAATCCCTTCTCTTTAGACATTGCCATGAAATGGTGATGGCCATTGATATCAGTAAAGCATGGCAACTTCCAGATGGACTTGGGGAGTCTTGGCTAGACCCAGGATGGGGAACTGTGCTATCTAAAGGGCTGAGATAGTATGAACATTCTCATGAAGCCAAGCAGCTTTCGGAAGGTTCTGGTCTCTTTGGCTTGCCACCATTTCTTGAACTTTTCAGGGAGTCCTACAACTTTGTTCTAACACCAAGGTGACCTGTGCACTTCCTGTGCACCAGAAATTAGGCCAAATGAACATAAATGACCTGAGCATAAATCTTCCAAAGTGAGGAATATAGATGAGATTTTTCTTCTACTCTGAAACCCCAACTCTGCTAGAAGTCATGACTTAAAAAAAGAGCCATTGGGGTAAAATTCTCTGGACTTCAGTAAGTATGGAAGTGGACACCATGATCTTTTTTGGCCCTAACCTCTATAGAATTAGGTTGGTTTTGTGCATCCAATTTTTAAGGCCACTCTTCTGTAAAAGTTGCCACCACTGCCAACCCTTTTGGGATTGTCCTGACAAGTTAAATGGATGAAGAAGAGGTGATGATTTTAAAACTGGTTTATTTTCTGAGTTCTGTGAGTGTCTAGGTATTATCACATGTGTCTAAGAAGAATGTGTAGAATAATAGCACTGTATTTGGAAACATCATCATGTTTTCTGTCACCCTCTATTTAATGTACCTTGGCCATAGCTTTGCATTTGATTACATTTAAGTCTGGCATGTATCCTCCCTGGATCACATTTTCAAAGGTTAGCAGGCTGCATTTCTCCATTGATTTCAGTGGAGTTATGACAATTTATACATAAGTCATGTAGGAAAGCATAATGAAGGGTTCATTCAAAACCAGAATTGAGTATCTTTCAGTCCATCCTCACCCTCTGCACTCAAGAATAAACTGGAAATAATTGCATAGATAATTTTTTTCTCTCTCTTATTTTTTCCAAAATAAAAAATGTGTCTTGCTCTGGGATGTATTATTTGGGTTTAGTGTAAAATTTTCACTGTCTGTTTGCCATTTTTCCTCATGCCTGCTCTCGGAAATGCATCAGGAAACACAAGTGAGCCTAATTGACAGCTCTGTGGAGGCGAAGGTAGGCTGTGACCTGAAATGAGGACTGTTCTCGTAATGAGAGACAGCTGAAAGATTATGTATATAGAGCTACTAAAATAGATTCCCTGGATCCTTTTCATAAACCAGCAGATGGTAGCAGAGTCTAGAGATCTCAGAGAAGGCAAATGTACATTACTGTAACTGCCCTCATTCATTTGCCATTAAGCTTTACTTGTCAGCCTCTTCAGTGCCTTCTGTAGTGCTGACCCTGACATTGTATCATTTTATTTGTAATCACATATTGCTAACATTTCCCCTTTCTATCACATATCAACTGCATTAATTCTGCTGTGCTATAAACCGCTGATAGCTATAGGCAAGCCTCTGTAGAAAAAAGATATTTATAAAATAGAATAGAGACAAGAAAGGCTGACTTGCTGGGTAGAAAGGGGTGAGGGGAAGAGGAAGTGAGAGGAAAGAGATGTGTGATCATGGATTTGTTTGTCTGTCCTCTTTCACCCATCCCTGGAAGTCTAAATGGCCTGATACTAATATTTAAGAGTTGCCAGAGTGCTCCTTCCATTGCATAAGAAAGCACAGATATAACACAGGTTCTGTTTATGGAGTCTCCTACTTGAACAGAGAATGCTGCATATAGAAATGAGCCAGAAGAATATGCTTTCTGAGTTGAAGCCAGCATGTATAATGAATGTGTGAGAGTATTTCTAATTAAATGGGATTCATGGTGAGTTTTTGAGAGAGGGTTTGAAAGGGGAGGTTGAATGCTTTAGCTCCTGAAGAGGGGGAGGGACCTAGTGTCTTTCATGACTGATGTATTTTTGCCTTTACTTCTTGTGACTATGCCCAAGGATGGCAGGGCTCAAAAGTTCAAATATTGTCAACAGTTAGTCATGTTGAAAGTGTCGTTGAGATGTGAGTTACATGCTGTGACCCTGCCTGCAGTGACTGGTGAAAAATTGCATTCACAAGACACTGACAGACCAAAGAACCCAACATGCCAAAATGATTAAGTCAGATGTACCATTCTATCCACTGATCCATTTTTTCCACTGAAGAATTAGCTGTAGGATAATAAAACATCCTGAAAATTGTGTCTATGAAAACAGAGTATTAAAACCAGCATGCCTGCATAAAGGATGCAAAGTCCTCAGTTCTAAGTTGGTTTCCATCATACTGGAATTATCTCCTCCGTGGCCCTGGAAAAAAAAAATACAAGATTTCTTCTATTTCTTCTTACATCATTCACACTGACCTTAGTGAGAGTCCAGAAACGCCTTTCTTTTCAGAGTTGTTATAACAGCCAC
>VYZT01059144.1:9571-22472 GCA_013400735.1 Pomatostomus ruficeps | reverse complement strand
TGCTCGTGGTTTCATCTATAACACCCTGTCTGCGTCCCCTCGAGAGCCCCCTGTCCCCAGGTCCTCTCTCCCAAGCCACGTTCCCTTCGAGCACCTCCTCCTGCTTCTCCCCCGGCTGCCTTCGGCCCTTTCTCCTCCCGGGCTGGGTTCCTGTAACCCGATCACCAGCCCCGAGAGTTGTGACTCCTTTGCCGTCTGAAGCTTCTGAGTCTCGTTTCACCTTTGCAGAAGAGAGAGAGCTGCGGGGAAGATCTCCATCCCCTTCTCTCAGCGTGGGGAGGACCCAAGTCGCGTTTCATTTTTAAAATTTCTGGAGAAGGATTAACGTTTTGAAGGTGTTTGCCTGAGCAAACTGAAATGTGCCCGGTTTTATCATTTATTTCTGACTTTGTGCCACAATCAGTGGCATTGTGTAAAAACAGGCAGATGGAAACCGGATGTGCAGAAGCAATTCCTTCATTTTAATTGAATTTAATTAGTTTAATGGCATTTCTCCGGCAGTATGATGGGCAGAGGCTGCTCAGCCTGGATTCTTGGATGGCAAAGTATGGCTTAAAATATTATATTAAAGAGATTCTAAGAGAAAAAAGAGTGAAAAGAACATTTTCTGTCCCCTAGCAGAGGGTCAGCCAATTAATCACTGTTATTGTTGACTAAGTAATTTTTTCTTGACAGCTGTGCCCTTCAAAATGACATCAGGGGAAACTGAATCCATTTGCATTACTTCAGCTGGCCAAATCACTGCAGAAAGTTGAAACTAGTTCTGAAAAAAAACCCAGCCAGGAAAACAGGGACATCAGTGAACTCAGAATGACAGAATAAATGGGCTATTCTGAGCACTCAGCAAAGTGCATTTACTGCTCTGTATTTACTGTTTTTCAAAAAAACGTTAAGATTGTTGTTTATTGAATTTGTTGAGAAGCACTGAAATCTCCTGCAATTTTATTTTTAAATATCATTTTACTACCCAACAGCAATAGCGAATCCATAAAATAACACGATTGACCAGGACTATGGAGTAAAGAAAAAATATTGTTTGCTTTGTACATTCTTATTAGTCTTGGCTAAGATGTTATAAAAGCAGTATCTTTTAACACCTTTTATTATACAAGGGTCAAGGGGATTTTATGTTTCTTAAAGAAAGCTTCAAATAGCCCACATAGCGCGTTCCTGCATCTTTCATATGGCTGCTGTATAAACAAGCCCATTTTACACAGGAAATGACATAACCATGTAAAAGTGTACACGGAGTTTAGGCACATATTCAAACACTAATGGGAATGCATTGTTTTCAATGGCATACTTTTATGTTTACCTATTGAGCTTAGGACCCATATTTTAGCCAAATACAACAAAAATTATCCACACATACCTGTCTTATAGTGTACTGTTTATTTGAAATTTGGACCTTCACAAAGACTCTCGTGGGACAGATAATGACCCTAAAAAGTAAATACAAATGAGGCATTCTCGGTGAGAGAGTGAAAGCTGCCATCGTAAAGGTGGAAAGCTGAACTTTTAACCTGTATTGCTTTACAGCTCAGGTTTCTGCCATCCAGTTGCTCGCACCAGCTCACCCATGGGAAGAAAGCCGTAACAATAATTCAGGGTGTCTATCTTTGCACGTTATATAATGGCCAGGCTAAAGAAAGTCGTGCCAAACTCCTGCAGCCACAGAAATCACAGAATCACTCAGGTTGGGAAAGGCCTCCGCTAAACCACATCACCAAATGTCACATCTGCCTGTTTGCTGAACACTCCCAGGGACGGTGACGCCCTCACTTCCTTGGCCAATGTCAGGGTTCTGTGTTTCTCTCCAGTTTCTGTGCTGAGTGTCAGCTCCAGGGTGTGCCTTGTTCCTAAACCCCTGGGTTTGGAGGGGAATGAAGACCGAGTGAACCCCCCCTGGGTTTTTCTGTTTTGCTCATCCATGCCATTCATGGTGCCTGGGAAGTTTCGATGCCTGTTTCTGTTCTCACACCAGGTGACTGAAACTGCAGATTGCCCCGTAAAGTCTTGACAAGACTGGCAGCAATTTGTGAGCAGACAGAAATCTGTGCCAGGGGATCCAACGCCTCCGACAATGCACCAATAAAGCACCTGTAGGCCGGCACACATTAACACCATGGGGAATGTCAGTAGAGCATTCCAGATTAAAACAGTGTTGAACCACAACTCCCAGAGTTATCCAACGATTCCGCAATGTGAATGCAAAAGGACACGCTGGACATCACAACACTGGTTTATAACCAATGGTATAAACCAAGAATACCCATTTTAAGACCTAAAAGTGAAAAAACCCTACCCTAGTCCTACGCCCATGATTATAAACTCCTCACTGTGAGCTGAACCAAACTTGAGCAGTGCCAGGGCCGTCCCTTCTGGGTGTCACCACATTTGAGAGACCAGCCAAGCAAACTGAACCTCCTCATCGGGACGCTTGGACTGAAACTGCTTCTATTTTGAAGCAGTAATAATCCATTATAATTCCAGTATTTTACTGTCTGTAGTTTCAAATTTGTTTAAACTGATATTACAGACCTACTGGTGGTTTGGGTTTTTTTTCCTTTTCCTTTCTAGTTTTTTTTCTTTTCCTTTCTAGGTATAACTCCCACTAAGTGGGCTTTTGAATGATTACCAAAGGGTGTTTTTTAAGATTTTACTTTGCCAGTATTTCTTCTAATTTTTCCTCAGATCATACTGCTCGCTTTGGGATAATTGCAAAACCCTGGCGTATTTTTCCATTTTGATGCTGATATATACTCAATTTAAATACCATTTACCTGACTCTTTATCTTGCTTTATTCAGGCATTGAAAAAGTCGTACAAGGACAGCAAGAAAGAACCTCAGAGAGGTTTATACCTACCAGGTTTTAGAAATTTTCTATCGTGACCAGCCTCACCAGGACTCTCAGGCTGCTCACCAGCTCTGCAGTGTGAACTGAACAGGAATTTTCCTCCTCAGATTTCCAAACTATGATGCCTTCCATGTATCACCAGCGCTCCTGTCCACCAAAGCTGTTCCAGCGCTTGATGAAACCAGGTGGTACTGAAGCAAACTGCCCCGTGCAGGCAGTCCTAATCTCGGGAGTTAATTTGTCTTAACTTAGATTTGCTTCAAGTGTATTTAAATAGGCAGTATTTGCTATTTTAAACTGATCACCCTGAGCCATTGAGGAAGGTGTGTGTGTGGTTAGGAACTGGCATGGCCCAGCTGTGTCTCTGATACGTCAGAGCAGAGGTTTCCTTGGGAATGTGCAAAGAGCATTCCCAGAGAGTGGGAGCGGCACTTGTCTAAGGCAGAAAGGAGACAACTCTTGTCATAATCATCTAGCAAAGCTCTCCAGGAGACAGGTGGAGCCAGTGCTAGAGGATGCTGCAAACACACCTGATAACAGCCAGGAGCAGGAAAAGAGCTGCTTGAACAGATCGGGGAAAAAGAGCCTGAGCTGCCCTCCTGGCTGTGGACTTGGCAGGGGAATGTTTTCTTTCCTACTGTAGCAACAGAAAAAATCAGCAATGGTATCTAAATCAGCTTTTAGTAAAGCTTCGGCTTGTAGTTTTGAAAGACTGGCTGGTGGTGAGCAGTTAGTGCTGGGCTCAGTAACTGCTGGGCTCGGCCTGGGGCTCCACCAGGATGAGGAAGAGCAGTGCCTGGGAAGCGCACATGGAAGGAAAATGGAGAATCCCCACGGGCAGCCCTGACCCACAGAAAAGACCCATAAAATGCCCGGATTTCTCATGCACTTGTTACGAAGGAGCTTCAAGTGCTCATCATTCTGCATGCTAGGGTTTCACTATCTGGGCAGGGGCACCTTTCTGATCCCTGGGTTTGCAGCAGGCAGGCAGCCCCTGCAGGCAGGAAAACCAGGCAGTGTCAGGCCCTGCAGGCAGGAAAACCAGGCAGCGTCAGCCTCTCCAGGCAGGAAAACCAGGCAGTCCCTGCAGGCAGGAAAACCAGGCAGTGTCAGGCCCTGCAGCAGGAAAACCAGGCAGTGTCAGCCTCTCCAGGCAGGAAAACCAGGCAGTGTCAGGCCCTGCAGCAGGAAAACCAGGCAGTGTCAGCCCTGCAGCAGGAAAACCAGGCAGTGTCAGCCCTGCAGCAGGAAAACCANAATCAGCTTTTAGTAAAGCTTCGGCTTGTAGTTTTGAAAGACTGGCTGGTGGTGAGCAGTTAGTGCTGGGCTCAGTAACTGCTGGGCTCGGCCTGGGGCTCCACCAGGATGAGGAAGAGCAGTGCCTGGGAAGCGCACATGGAAGGAAAATGGAGAATCCCCACGGGCAGCCCTGACCCACAGAAAAGACCCATAAAATGCCCGGATTTCTCGTGCACTTGTTACGAAGGAGCTTCAAGTGCTCATCATTCTGCATGCTAGGGTTTCACTATCTGGGCAGGGGCACCTTTCTGATCCCTGGGTTTGCAGCAGGCAGGCAGCCCCTGCAGGCAGGAAAACCAGGCAGTGTCAGGCCCTGCAGGCAGGAAAACCAGGCAGCGTCAGCCTCTCCAGGCAGGAAAACCAGGCAGTCCCTGCAGGCAGGAAAACCAGGCAGTGTCAGGCCCTGCAGCAGGAAAACCAGGCAGTGTCAGCCTCTCCAGGCAGGAAAACCAGGCAGTGTCAGGCCCTGCAGCAGGAAAACCAGGCAGTGTCAGCCCTGCAGCAGGAAAACCAGGCAGTGTCAGCCCTGCAGCATGAAAACCAGGCAGTGTCAGCCCTGCAGCAGGAAAACCAGGCAGTGTCAGGCCCTGCAGCAGGAAAACCAGGCAGTGTCAGGCCCTGCAGCAGGAAAACCAGGCAGTGTCAGGCCCTCCATGCAGGAAAACCAGGCAGTCCCTGCAGCAGGAAAACCAGGCAGTGTCAGCCTCTCCAGCCAGGAAAACCAGGCAGTGTCAGCTACTCCAGCCAGGAAAACCAGGCAGTGTCACCCCTCCAGCCAGGAAAACCAGGCAGTTCCTACAGGAAGGAAAACCAGGCAGTGTCAGCCTCTCCATCCAGGAAAACCAGGCCGTGTCAGCCCCTCCAGGCAGGAGTGACAGCACTGAGCAGATCTCCCAGACCAATCTCCCTGCAGGGCTGCTCTGCATCCCCGAGCTGCAGCTGAGGGCACGGGGCAGGTCAGCTGCTCAGGGGTTCCCCTGGTGTCTGGCTGCTTACCCCGGTATGTTAAGCTGGTTAAAGGCTCAGCTGCCCAGAGGGTGCAGGAGGAAGGGCAGAGCTTTATGGCCGCTGACCGGGAATTTAGGATGGTTTGTGCTGCTGTGAGCTTGGACACATCCAGCGTGGGGCACTGAGCAGAAGGACCTTGGGGACTCAGCTCCCTGCCACCACCCACACCAGTGATGCTGTGCAGAGCCAGGAAATCTTATGACTCGATGGTCTAAGCAACATCAAACCTTAGCATTTGTATTTTGGACTATTGATAAACTCCTTCAGTAATTTCTGATGGTTCACAGGACCTTTCTGATCCATCTGTAGTTGAACATTTGGTAACTACTTTTGTGGGTGGAAAGATACAGGAGCAATCCCATTTATAATCCACGTCTGGAATAGATAAAGGGGATACACAAGCACACAGCCTTTGGAGGGTGGAATAAAATGATACCAAAGCTCTTTTGCAACCATCTGGGTAACTCATTTTTGCCCCAAATACATCAACTGATGGTGTCATTCCCCACCAGATCAAACCAGGCCTTCCTTTCAGATCTTTCTTTCAGTGTTTCCACGGTTTCTCTCTGTGGCAGCAAAATATACAGACATGTTTTGCATACCCCTGGTATTCTGCTGCAGGGAAAAGTCCCTTTCACTTGTATTTATTGTACAAAAACATAAAACAATTTCTTAATTGCGTAATAATTATGCAGAGTTGGACAGCTAGGCACAATGCAGCACTGTGTCAATAATTTATTACATCTTATGCCATAATTGAACACTTTTACTATGAGCATTTGAGAACAACTTGGACCTTATACAGAATAATATATTTTGCTACATAATAATGGGAAGGTGGATACTTAAGAAAGATATGTAGCTTGGAGGAAAACATACATGGAAGCAAATACCTCCTGCATCACCTATCTTCATGTAAAACTTAAAACTAAACCAACATACTAAATTTAATTACCCCTTTTTATATATGCATAGTTTCAGGAGCTAATCAGAAAGAAATCATATTACAGTGCAACTATTTACACCAAGATGGGGGGCACACCAGAACACAACTCTTCTCAACATTGGGACTCTTTTCTCACATTTATGAGTGGACAAAGCACGTGGGAATCAGACAAATTCAGTCTCAAGAACAATGTTCAAAGGAACAAACAGGTCATATCCACAGCTCGCTGATACCATCTCTATCCGCTGCCTCGAGGCTAAAAGCAGGAGATCTCAAGGCGTAGGGGTATCCTCTTCTCTGTCAAGGACTTCACCCAGACTCAGTCCTGCGTTGCCAGCGGCACAAGGCCTTAAATCCAGCTGTGTGACAGCACCCAAACGCTGCTGAAACATGTCCATGCAGAGACATACGGGAACACTGGATTTATTGCTGCATCCTTGTAAACATCCTTACCCCAGAGGTAAGAAATCTAGTTAACCTTGCTTGAGGAGAAGTTATGTCCAATGTCTCGTATCACCGTTCATACCACACTCCCGTGAGCAGCTGTTCTGCTACCTACAACCACACGACTCCACCACCATGTCCTCGTACTGCTTGTAGACCACGTTGTTTGCAGAGTCAATGAAGAGGATGCTGATGGGGCTCAGGCGGGTGGGGACACAGCAAGTCGGGGGGGTGGACTCAGGGTCCATGGAGTTCATTAAGGTCTGGATAACTGCGTGGTTGGTGGGCTCCAGGTGGGACCGGAGGGGGAACTCACAGAGCCCTTCACAGTGATAAGCTTCGTACTCCAGAGGGGCTATTATCCAGTCATCCCAGCCCATGTCCTTAAAATTCACGTGGAGGGCTTTCCTGCTACACCTCGCCTTCAGATTCTTGGTGGGCCTCTTCCCTTGCCGTGTTGCCAGAGGAGCTCTTCTCTTCCGCCTCTGGTTGAATAAGTACTCGTAAACAGTTTTGTCATCTTGGCCAGATCTAGCTTTGATTTCATTGAAGAACAAGTCTCTTTTTTTCGTCCTCCCAAACACCAAGAACAGAGCCTTTTCATTGACCTGTCTTCCTGTTCTATTAAATCCCACACTCCTGAGATCAACAGCTCTCCCCCTCTCAAAAGTTTCCAGCTCAAAACACAAGTTAACCAAGTTTTTAAAGTTTCTGAAAAGTTTCCAGATGTCAAACACTTCCCACTTGGGTGTATCGGTGATACTGACAGTCCGAGAGTCCAGGAGTGTTGAGGCTTGTCTGTTGGTAGAGCAACTAAATAATTTCACTTGGGAAGTTTTTCCAGAAGAATGAGACTTCCATGTATCAGAAGGTTTTTTTCTCAATATTCGAAGCTCTGCTCCCAGCAAACCATCTTTTTCTAATGCACTGATGTCAAAAATATATTTTTGTTTTCTTATAGTTGGTGCTCGCTCATCTAAAAAAAAAAAAAGCACACACATTTTTAAATGTATATCAAGCACAGACTAATATCAGTTATTCAGTTCTTAATGGTTTTCCTCGAGTTTGCTCATAAGCCTAGAAGTTAGCCCACTGAACAGAAAGAGCAATTTTTGTCTAAGGGATCAGCTCCATTCAGGGACTCAGAAGAACTCAGGGACTCACCAGGGAAATGAGTTTCTGAGTCTGCCTTGTAGAAATCTCATTTCTTTCACCAGTGGGCATTTCCTACCTTCAAAGATAGAAAATAATGCCAATTGGAAAATAATGCTTTTTCAGGGCTGAATACTCACAGGACCTATTCACCACTTATATCCTACTTCAATTACTGAAATGGAGCTTCAGTGGTGGCCAGGCCTCATGCTGGCTCCAAACACGAGCAGATTTACCCTGAGATGATACAACAGTGAATTAGCCCTTTAAAACCAGCATGCCCAGGAACTGCCAGACACCAGGATAATTGCCTAATTAACTAAACCCCACATGATTCACGGTTTTTCAAACTGGGCAGAAAAACATTCCTCCCTTTATCCTGACTTTACATTCGCTTGCTTCAGCTGGTGAGGAATAGAGCTGAGCCAGCCCCCAGTGACGTGACATTTACAGCGCCTTCCAGGGCCAAGCTGAGAACCCGCAGGCAGCACTGGTGAGCAGTGCATCCCCCCTTCCCAGCAGCCGAGATATTAATGAAGAGATGGCAAATAAATCCAGTCCTGGTGAGTCTTTCATCACAATTCCTTCACCAGCTGTATCTGGTGTTGCTTCCTTAAGAATGTGACAGAACTCTTGCAAATGTCACTGGAAGCAACACGGGGCTCCCCGAGCAGGGTGTGGTGGGTGAACACCGTTCTTCGGGAGCCTGGTTATTTCTCCTGTGAAAGCCAACACCAGCCCAAATTTCCAGAAGTGTTTGGAACCGGAATGTTGAGCTGCAAGTTCCGGAGCCCCGGAAGTTGTTGCCCTTGGCAGTCTGTGCTGAGCTGTGGGCTCCTTGGTGGTACCTGAGAGTTCTGAGCTGGTACAGATACACCCACCCCACAGATAATGACTCCTGGTCTGCAGTGCAGTTCCTCACAATTCTACCTTGAATGAACCAGACTGGCCCTTTCATACTGAAAATTCTGGGTTTTTTTCACAGAATAGCTCAGTTCTTAGCATATTACATGTTTTTAGGCACACTGCAATCTAACGTTAGCCGTTTCCATGAGCTAGTTTCCAGCTAGCTAGAAAGAAAGAAAGACAAAAATGCAAAAGGTTTTTAAACACCTAAGTATGCAAAGACTGATTGATTTTCAACAATATGCATCTAAATACTTTCTAAATGTTTTTTTTGGCTGCCACACAACCATCTAGTTCTGCCTGTAAATGACTTTTCCAAGATAAGGCAGGAGGACAAACTCTGCAGCAAAGTTGTGTGGTTTCATTTCCATTAAAAAGAGCTATTTGACTTTACCAAAGTATGATTATTTCCCAGTACTCTCTGCATTTATGAACACACTCGGATATCTCTCTCTGTCCACACTCACTCACACACGAGCTCCTTTCTTACCTTGTCCTTTGTCTATAAAGCTGGTTATTGTATTGGCAAGTCCAGCCTCCAGTTTTACACTTCCATTAACACCCTTTCTTTCTGCATCTGAGAGAGTCCTGTACAAAGAGAGCATGTATTCATGTGGCGTTATCGGGGGATGTCGGAAAGTTTCCTTAGCTTCCCGCTGGGTTACAGGCTCTTTAGTCTTTTTGGTTTTGAAAGAATCAGTGTCAGTACTGCTCGTGCCAGTTTTTTTCAAAGCCACCTTGCTGCTAAGATTTTGAACCTTTGGAGTCACTGTCCTTACTCCAGAAGGTCTGCTGGGGAGATGTCCTACCTTGCCCTCCGTGGCTGCTGTTCTTGAGGGAACCTTCTTTGACTCATCGTTCTTGGCCAGCAGAGCTCCAGCCTGAACAGCACTGCTTTTAGTCCTGGCCTTTGCGGTCCCAGCACTGTATCCATGGCTTGCAGTCCTCAGTGTACCTGCCCGTGCGGAGGGATTCCTCTCCTTTCCTTCTGCTTTCAAAAAACCTAGTTTAGATCCCGGATTACCCTGGCCTGCTTCAGAATTACTCAGCGCTCCAGGAACTAGATCCAGAGACAGCCAAGTCAAATGCCAAAGCAGTAAAGTGAGAAAATGCAGGATTTTCATCCTCTGGTCTTCCTCTGAATGCCACTAAAGAAAAAATCAGAAAAGGTTCCTCCAGTTTGGCAGAAGAAAACATGAAAGAAATTAAAAACCAAAGTTAGCAAAAATGGTTTTCGTTTGAGATTAAAACATTTCAAATATCGTTGTTCAATACTTGTATCCAGTCCCATAGTGGAAATGCTCATGTACTCAGATACGATCTCCCCTGACTTCAGTTAGCAGCTATAAAGAACTTGTTCTTGAAAAGAGAAAGTTTACCACCTCGTTTTCTTCTGTAAAACTGACTGAAAACTTGAAGGAGTCTTGTTTAAATCCAAGGGTTTTTTTTTTTTTTTTTCCAAGAAGGAAGAATGGCGTAATGCTGCCTCTGTGTTAAAAGGTTTTTTTAAAGTTTTGAGTTTTGAATCCTTTCCAGTGAAAATATTTCACACACAGAGACCTGCAGGTGCTCAGAAATCTTTTACAAACCTGAACTCTGGAATTGGAAACGGAATTCCAACAAACCTATTTAATTACTCTCTGATGTCATGCTGTCTAAACTAATTTAACTGCGATATATTTCTTTAAAAAAAATCTTCTTTACCCTTTTCATTAGCATGAGTCATACTCTGCCTCATGTGAAACAGCTCCACAGGCTCAAAACTCCAGAGGATGCCTTTTCAAGTGGCAGTATGACCTCTGCCTCAGCCCTCGATGAACTTCACGTTTAGAAAGGACAAACTGCAAGATCAACAACTGAGACCTGTCACACAGTCCACTGGACACGTACATAAACTAATTTAGAAATAATTCCTGTGGCTCTTTTTCCAGAGAACAGCAACAGTGGCTTCACGTCGTCCCCCCTGTGACTGAAGGGCTGCGCTGTAACGCCGGCGCTTAACGAGGGTAACATTTAATTTTACACAAACACAACAGGGCCGTGCCCGCACTCAGTGTATTTTGGCTTATTTATTGCTGTGCTTAAAAAAACGCGTGTCAGCCCAGCTGGAGAAGCAGCTCCTGCCGAAGGGATGCCCCGCGGGGCGGGCGCGGTGCAGCGGGGCAGCAGTGCACCCTGCAGGCAGCCATCGTCCTCCTCCTCCTCCTTCTTCATCTCCAGACCCACTCGGGAGCTGCACACCGGCCCAACTCCGCCTTTCCTCCAGAGACTGCTCAACACCAGCCTTTGTTTTAATATTAGATGCCAAATGTCCAAGAGCTGCTGACCCCAGGGCCCCAAGGAGGCTGCAGGTCAAACCCACGCTCACAGCTGTCCTGCAGCTTTCAGCCATGCAGGAGAGAGTGTGGAGCGAGTGTGTCTTCCACAAGCTGCAGAAAATGAATGTTTGTTCTAAATGAACCTTCGGGAAAAGAGGCACTGGGCTGGACTGAACAGGAATTACTGGCACCCATCTCTCACCTTGCACTGATGCTAAGCCAGTCCTTCTCCTGCAACTGCTTTTTCTTTCTGAGTTCAGAAGAAAGGGAAAAGCCACACCACCTTTTAGCTTGTTCGGTGTGCTGTAGCATTCCCTACCCACCCTGAAGGCATCAGAAACACCGAACTTTCATAAATAACAACCTGCATGACATGGGGAGCTCTGCATTCTTCGCGTGTTTTGATGGAGGAACTGAAGGATAGAAGAGCTCAGCGTTATCACAGATGTCACAAATAAGGCAGATTCAAATCCTGATCTCCTGATCTTGATCTGATGGCCCTTCCTCTGATGTCAGTTGTGCTTTTGGTATTTCCCTGCCAAATAAAGCAGCTTCTCCTGGGAGTTACCTCTGGTGAAACCATTCCCCAGCAGTCACTCCACACCATCCCATTGCCCTGCCAGCCATGCCATCATTTTATCCTTCCCATTTTGCCCACCCTTCTGCTGGGTGGTGTGCTGTGTCTGGTTCTGGGCCATGGGGTATTGATCAGCTTGCCAGCAAGCCACTAAAGTAGCTAAATGTTGAGTTTCCCCTTTTAATCTATCCAGCTTCCAGTTTTCACAGTGCTTGTAAGAATTTAATATCTTTGAAAGGTCTTCAGCTCTATCAAACTTGGCTGAGATTTGCGAACAGATTTACAAATTATTTAAGAGATGGACATGAAAGAGCAGGAGGTTGGACAGGTAATGTGATTACATGGGTCTTAGTAAATCAGATTAAAAGCATGATCATTCATGATTTTCAAAGAATATTTACATCGGTTTTGCTCATTGAAACTAATGAACATTCTATTTCTGTGAGGATTTAGACGTCTGTACCATAGCTCTTGAGGAACTGTTTTTTAAAAGTACGAAGCTATAATTTTAGGAAGGAACTTAACAGCTCTGTGCTTTTCAAAAGGAAAGAATTACACAAAAGTCATAGATGTTATAATTAGAACTTGCTTGTCTTGGGCCAGAGCAAAACAAATGTCATGATGTTTCCACTTCCATGTGAAGGTGGCATAATTTTAAAACACTGTGCTACGATGTTGTGACGGTAAATAAAAAAATTGGAAGTCCGAAGAAATAATTGCGTCATTGGTTATCACGAAACTTGGCTGTATCTGCAAACAGTAGTGAACTGCAAAGCAGAGAATCACAGAATCATGGAATATCCTGAGTGGGAGTGTTATTTTTGTTTCTTGATTCCACACATGCACATAATTCCCCCAACTCTGAATTAAGCGGAAATTATTTTTTTTTCCTAATTTTTGGTACCGCTGCCTGTTATCAGTTAGAAAAATATAGGGTTTATTCCAAGCTTTTTGAAGCCTATTTACAGAGTCCCTCCATTTGGTATACAATGTTAATTAGCCTGAGCTGCCTTCTATAGGTATTGTTCATTTTTCCGATAGAAGCACGTTTAAATGATTCAAGATTTGAGAGAGAGAGATTCAGAGATCCCAAATTATTTAGCCGACCAAAGAGAATTTCGGTGGCAATTCATTTGTTCTGGCGCTTTAAAAAACCAGAACGTCAGTGGTGAAGCATTCACTGCCACAGGAAAACGCGGGGACTGAAAACAAGCCCGTGTTATTCAGCAGCCGGATACGAAATGAAACATATTTTTAGCAGTGAGCTTAATTAACTCGCGGAACAATTCGCGGGGGGTTCACTATCGCTGTTTGTTCTGATTTCGTTATCGGCGGGCGCCGCGGAGCGGAAGCGCCGTGAGGGGGCAGCGGGAAGGCCCCGCCGCGGGAAGGC
>VYZT01059114.1:0-13314 GCA_013400735.1 Pomatostomus ruficeps | reverse complement strand
CACCAGAGAAGCCCCTTTCAGACCTGGGCCGCTTGTCATATATGGCTTATTGGAAAAGTGTAATATTGGAGTGCCTTTATCATCAACGTGACAAGCAATTAAGCATCAAGAAATTGAGTAAGCTGACTGGAATCTGCCCTCAAGATATCACTTCCACTCTGCATCACCTACGAATGCTTGACTTCCGTAGTGATCAGTGAGTACAGGAGTCCTGTTGTAATCCCAAATACCTTCAGATGTATTTCATTGAAATTTAATGGTATTTGGAGACAAGTCACATCTAATAAGCTTGATTTTACTAAAGACTTCAGTGTCCAGTGTCCAAATACTGAGATTATGGTAGTCATGCGCAATGCGAGAATTGTTCAGTGCCAAAGCTGGCTCAGATGTCCAGCTGTGTGGCACTGCAGATGTAGAATTTCAAGTAATTTGCTGCTGTGAGAGAGAGAAAGCTGATCTCTTGGTCATAGTTTCTTGGAATCCCTCAACAAAATCAGTCTTAATACACTTGCAAAACAGAGCAAAGAACAGCAGCTTCCCTGCTCTAGAGGCTGATCTGCTCTTTATTTTCAGTCAATGAGCAGACAGTTGTTTCTCTCCTTTTCTCTCTGTCTCAAAAATGCCATAAATTGTGTGGATTAACATGGAATGCTTGAAGAGTGGGACAGATCACTGGGAGAGATGAAGTGTATTGGTATAGAATAGAGGTAGCCTGCTTGTTCAGCTGACAAGTCAGGTGAAATACTGGGTATAGTCTTGTTTCAGACTATAGCAGTTTGGTGAGTGGGGTTGTATTCTATTGTGTTTTGTGTTAAAGTTGAAACTTACTTGGAAAACTTGAGAATAGTTTTATGTCCTTATCTCACAGTATACCTTTAACTGGTGATATTTCTCTCAGACCCCTGAACAAAATGCACTGTGGTAGTGGGATTGCAACTGGTTTTGAGCAGTCCTTTTATTTCTCTTCAGTAGCTTTCACCTTATATTGCCCATTCTCCAAATGGCATACCCCTTGTCCTAATAAAAATGATACTGTGCAGCTGAATGTTACACATGGAAGGATAATGGCTTCACCATTAACAAGAAGTGGAAAGAATTTTAACATTTCCTCAGTTGTGAGATACTTTCTCTGGTAGTCAGGCAGTACTGCAAATTGTACTATTTTAATGAGTTTTCTGTTCTCTCTGAAGTTACTTGTGGCAGCACTGATTGAGTATGCAGATTTTTCTGTAATATATCTGTTTCACATGGCAGCATGTACAGTATGTCACCTGTTATTGATCAGAGTATTATTGCTGTTCAGATTTGTGATCATTCGTCGTGAGAAGCTCATCCAGGAACACATGGCGAAGCTTAGAACTAATGTCCGGCCTATTGATGTGGATGCAGAGTGTCTGCGTTGGACACCTGTAATAGTTTCCAACTCAGTTGTCTCTGAAGATGAAGAAGAGGAGACAGAGGATGGGGAAAATGAAGAGCAACAAAAGCAGAAAGAAAAGGATCCAGAGACCAGTGTAAGAGTGAATCTCTTATTTCTGTGTGGCATGTAGTTTATACTTAATGCTTTTGCAGGCAGCACTAACAGAATTTCAGATGTGAAGCTTGCGCATTTTTCAAAATTATAAAAAGCAATGCAGTCATGGTTAGTTTATGTATCTTTATGGTTTCAGATTAGAAAATAAAAATAGAGTAAACATCGAGGCATAGTCTGGAGAACAATCCTTGAAGGGGTTACACTCTCGCATCAGCTGATGAACACTGATTAGAATACTAAAAGACAAATTATCTGCCATTACTGTATTTACATTAAACTAATTGTGCATTTTAATGGAAAAATAGCTTCAAGTTTTTCTCACTTTTTTCTTGAAAATTGCACAAATACTGTGTTTGAATGTAGCAAGGTGAAGTTAGCATTCTGACACACAACTGAATGGCTGACTGAAGTCACTTGTTGGGAAGCTAAGTGAGGTATATTATCACCTGTGAGGGAAGGAGTAACAAGTAGCACTACACAAATCTCGTAAAGGTCAAGTCTTCTTTTTAATCTTGGATTTTTAAAAGTCACTTTTGTTAAACTTTCCTGACTTTTTGCTCCAACGCTTTTGTGGAATCAAATTCAGGGTAGACATTTATGCTGAAATAGGAAGTGTGAAATCTATTTGTTTTTATTTAAATCAGATGGTAAAATCTGTGTCATGGGAGAAGAAAGAACAAGAGCCTTACTCATCAACAGAGAGTGAAAAAAAGCCAGACATTGTTGCTCCAGCCAATTCTGCACGACCAAACAAGCACATTTTTCCCCTGGATAGTCTTCCTGCAAACAGTCAGCCGTCACGAAGAGGTCGATGGAACCGCAAGAGCAAAAAACTTCATGAGCCCTTTTGTGAGAAGGAGCCAGTATTGCCCATTGAGGACAAAACAGCAGTTCCCAGTGGACGATGCAGTGAATGTGAGGAAAAATCAGCAGCCTCACGAGGCCGGTGCAGTGACTGTGAGGAGAAGTCAGTGGCCTTGCAAGGAAGATGTGGTGAATGTGAGGAGAAATCTCCAGCCTCAAGAGGCCGGTATGGTGAAGATGAGGAAAAATCTGCTGTTTCCCAGGGACAGTATGGCAAAGGTGAAAAATCTGCAATTCCCCGTCGGCAACACAGTGAAGGTATGGAAAGGTGGAGGGGGCAGTTGAAAAAGAACACAGAGCCACTGAAATGCAGATTCCCAGAGGATTGCGACAGATTACCCAGGCACTACAGTGATAGTGACAGGGCACTTCTTAGATGTTTTAGTGAGAGTAGTGAAGAGGAAGATGATGAGCCTGTGAGTCCTCGATCAAGCTCTCCACCTGTTCTCACCAAGCCAACATTGAAACGAAAGGTGTGTGCCTTATTTCTTGTTGTTTCTGACTATGTTATCCAGACAGTTTTGTCAGTATATTGGGGCTTTCTGAAGGATAGTGCAGTTCATGAGGTCTGTATTAAGTGTACAGCGTGCACATGTTCAGTGTTCCAGAACTCTCTCTGCAGGGTACTTCCTGCTGACTTTTTCTAGTGGTAGTTTTTGGTGAATCAGAGGTAGGAGTTTGAGGGTTTTTTAATTCTAGCTTCTATCTTGTGCTTTTAATTTTTTTATAACCTAGTTATTAAAGTTTTACTCAGTCATGCAAAATAGAAACAGATACAGTCCTACTTATGAAAGAAGTAGCATTTGTGTTGCAAAACACAAATGCTCTCTAAACAACTGAAATCAGAGCTTAAAGTCTTTGAAGTTATTTACCATGGAGATGTGAATTCTATCAGTGTCTAAGCAAATGCTTTCTTCATGGGATGCTGCACTAAAGTGTTCTCTTCTGTATCATTTTTGCACCTGATTCTAAGCTATTCACATCTGTGTTTTAGTGTGTCTAAACTTCCAGCTGTTACAGATGGGCTGTTAGCTTCAGCTGTTGAAATTCAAATTAGTGGCAGGTGCCAGTCAGTATTTCTAGTGAATTCTCGATTCTAAAAGGGAGCTCTCTGGTCTTGCTTCAACTGTTAAACTCTTCTGTTCATGTTCTGTATTTATCTAGTGTTTTATTTCTACTGCACATGACAAAATGTCTTCTCTTTTCCCACTGTCGACTTTCAGAAACCAATTCTTCATCGGAAGAGGCGGGTCCGCAAGCGTAAGCACCACAACAGCAGTGTTGTCACTGAAACAATCTCAGAAACCACAGAAGTGCTGGATGAACCATTTGAGGACTCAGACTCTGAACGACCCATGCCCCGATTAGAGCCTACATTTGAGATTGAGGAGGAGGAGGAGGAGGAGGAGGAGGAGGATGAAGAGGAGGAGAGTGAACTTTCATCCAGTGGATACTTTCGGCACTTAGCCCCAGCAGACACACTCAGGCATAGACCCTCTTCTAAGAGGAAGTCCAGAGATGAGGAGGAGTCTGATGACAATAATGGTATGTTTGGTGGTATGCTGGTGAAAGTTTGATAGATTGTGTTGGATGATAACAGCTCATGACTGAACCAGCTGCTTTCTTTGGCTTGTAACTTCCAGCTGAAATGTAGGTTAGTCATAAATTACCAGTCAAACTAGTCTCACACATTCCCTAGTTTTATGAAAATGTGGTGCATACATTTAACTATCTTATTGGCAGTGACCTGATCCCAGGCTATTCTTTTGATTCAGCTTTGCTAATGGAATTGATATCTGTGATTGTGGAAAAACCTATGCAGCAGAGTCACTTACAGAAATAAAATGGAAATGAACTGGCAAGCCCCCAGTTTTCCACAACAAAGGGAAATACTAAATTGTCTCTACTGAGATCCTCTTCTTCATCACATTGCATGTTCACCCTCTCAGCTTTTCGTATCTCCTTAAAGTTCTATGAACTTTCAGTTCATAAAATAAAATAAAATAATTAGGTTGTGACTGGTTGCTTAGAGTCCACTGATAATGCAGAAGAAGCATCTGTCATTCAGATGCTCCATTAGCAATCTTTTTTATGGCTATTAGATAGCCTGTTGTTTTGATAGGCTAAGCAAAGCTAGTGCAAAGCAGTCAGCAAAATAAAAATGAACAACTGTGTGAAAAACAAGTATGGTGCCATTATTCCACAAGAAAAAATTGTTATCTCCTTAATTTTTGGCTTACAGTTAGGCTGTGGTTACCAGAGAAGAATTTTTCTTTAAAAGTACTTTAATACTAAAAGTATTAATATGGTAATAGCCAGGTTTACTATCTATTTAGCATCAGTTACTCTTAAATCTTTACTACAGCATTTAACTATGTAGATTTAGTGCAAACATGTGCTGACAGCATTAAGTTTGCTTAGTGAGAATACCTGCACAGTCATCTTATACCATTGGGTTTTTTTAATTCTATTGTGATTAGATTACTCATTAAATACACTTTTGTGATACTCCAGCCCCATTAATAAGACTATGGAGTCAGAGATAGATCTGTTAGATCAGTTGTTTTAAGTCTTTTTCATTTATGCTCTTCTGAATGTTTTCTGGTAGAGATGCAGATCCATTTAGAGATTCCACTCGCATATATTTTATAAAATAAATCAGTGATTTTTAACCATCTTTTGCAGACTACAAATAGTCCGTTAAGTGCCCAGGTATCAAAAATGGTACTTGGAAAGCCACTGTTTTAACTCACACCCATTTTATACTACATTGATAAATTTCTGGCTCACCTACTTTATAAATACTTGTCATTTAGTGCTTTCTGCTACCTTGTCTCACTTCTGTTGCTTTTTTTCCTCCTCAACTTGTGCAAATTGGACAGAATCTCTGAAGTTAAAAAGTGGTAACCATATTATTTTAGGGTATTGCTGCTCCCGACATCACAGTATCTGTTGGCTGCTTTTGCCTTCAGTGCAGATGCCTTTGCATACACATATTAAAACTGTAATGTGCTTAGAGAAAATACAGTGTGCTGTCACTTACCTAAACATGTTCATCATAAACAACTAGCTGTTTATTTTGCTAAAAAAAATTAGGCTGGGTGAGGGGAACAGTACTGCCTTATGACAGTTAAAAAATACAGTGTTGCAGCAATTAACAAATGGTTCAGATTTAGGCTATTTTAATCATAACTACGAGGCAGAAATGTTTATAGGAATCTTAGAAATTTTTTTGGAGGTTTTCCCATCACTACAGAAACCTGCTTGTGATTTTTTATTCCTTTTTTAACTTTCTCACTAGGGGCCAGATTTTTCTGCTGAGAACTTAATCTTTAGCTGAGGCAATACATTGAAAGTGTTTAAGATTTCCCTAAAATGCAACATTGCAGTTTCTTAAATGGGTGTCTGATGAGAAATTTGGATTGATTCTGATTGCTGTCAGGTTAGCAGTGAGAATGGATAGTGTAGGGTGGTGATTTGGGGCCAATTTTTAGTAAGGGTTAAGCATTCTGGAAGACAAAAGGTGTTCTGTGGTGTCAAAAACAAAGTTTGTTTCTCTATATTCTACCAAATCTTTGCAATTTGAGTAGTGTTGTGTAGGGGAAGATGAAGCTTGGTAATGGCTGAGCTGTATTATTTTGCTTTTCCTAGTTCTACATGTAAGTTTTACTGTGAATGTGGTAAATCTAATCCTCTCTAGTAGATATGAAATGTGAAAGGGAGGAGAAATAGTGATTTTTTTTTTTTTAAGAGGTGGCTTTTATATCTAAGGGTTTAAGTTTAATGCTTTAATAGATACTATGAAAATAGTGTTACCTTCTTGCTGTACAATATGCTGATTGACTGTGGCAGATCCTTTCTTTTCTTTATTCATATTCCAAATATTTATTTTTGGATGACATAAGGAGTTACTGGTTTTTGATAGTGATATTCATTTTTTAATATTTTAATACCCAGAATTTTCTAGAATGCTTATCATTGGAGGGAGGTATTTAAAGTAAATACCCATCTGAGCAAAGGGCAAGAGTAACTCAGTTTTATACAATTGTATAAAATGTCACTGTCTGTCCTAATTGACAGGTTCAAACCAAAATTAATTCAGGGAATGCCTTCAGTAAGTTCTCAGGAAGCAATCACATTGCTTTCTGGCTGTATAAGCTCTGAACCTATTTGAGTGTTTGTGAAGTCACTGAAATGCAAATCTTGCTTTACCAAATAAAAGATGAAAGAGAAATTCAGCTTCCTGTTAATGATTTCTTCAATTAAAAAAAAAATACTAGCCAAATCCAGGCATCTGTGTATTTCTATTGGCATTAAAAAGCATAAGGCTGTGAAAAAAGTGAAAATATTTCCTTTCTTAAGCAGATGCACAGATCTAAATGGAAACATGCTTTTATTGCAACTTCATATGTTCCCCTGTGCTGCAACACGTTCATTTGTGAACATATTTTATAAATAAAACTTGTCTTTTCAGGATTTTATTATATAGCTTAGAGCTTAATTTGAATTGTGTACTAAAGGCTCAGAGCATTGAACATGGAAAATCGTGAAAGCATTGATGTTCTTTGAAAATGTAGTGTGCAGCATGCTGCTAATGAGCAGACCTTGATCCTTCTAAGCTAATGTTTCTAAGCTAATAAATAAATTCTAAGCTAATAAATTTCTAAATTAATTTTGAAGTTTATAAACATGTTGTGTGTACTTGGGAAGGTTTCCATGAATGCTTAGGTCAAACAAAAATGTTTGAACAATGTCTTTCAATTTGTATTTTCAGGTAACCCACCCTTGAAACCATTATCTGTGCTGAGGAATAGCGAAGCAAAGGATTCTTCACTTGAGCCAGATACTTCCACACCTATGAAAAAGAAGAAGGGATGGCCAAAAGGGAAAAGCCGAAAACCAGTCCACTGGAAGAAAAGACCTGGTCGAAAACCAGGTTTTAAACTGAACCGGGAAGAGGTGCCACCATCAGTTCAGGATGAAATAGTTGATGAAGCAGTAGCTAATTCGAAACCAGGGCGTAAGGCCAAAATTTCAGATAAAGAAGAATGTGTTGAGCAGAAAGACCTGCCTCTCACTGAGGAAAGGAAAGAGGAAGATGTGAATATGGAAGCAGAAGAGGTAGGAGAGGGAGAAGAGGAAGATATTGCCAGCAGTGAAGTACGAGCAGTTTCTCCTGTGGACAGCAACAGCAGTCCAGTGCCAGAAGTAAAAGAGCCTGAGATAGAAGAGGAAGTAGAGGAGAAGCCACGGATTTTAGAAGAGCAGAGGCAATCAGAAGAAGAGCAGCAAGAGTTAGACGAACCTGAGAATGACCATGAGGAAGAAGAGGACGTTGCAGTAGTGACAAATCAAAATGAAGATCATGATGCTGATGACGAAGATGATGGTCATCCGGAGTCTGTGAAGAAAAAAGAATTGGAGGAACAGCCTGTTAGAGAAGGGGTGAAGGAAGAGCCTCAGGTGCAAGAATGTTTTTTAGAAACAAGCATACCAAGCAGTAGAGAAGATGCAAAAGAAAAAGATGAAGCAGAGGCAGATTCTGAGGAAGAGCAGGCTTCCAATGAGACATCAGTGGGCTCAGAGCGTGTCCCTGCGTCTGAAGATGATCACGAAGAACAAAGTAATAAAGAAGGGTTAATTGAGTTAAAGGAAGAGGAAGAGATTCCTCATAGTGAACTAGATCTTGAAACTGTTCAAGCAGTCCAGTCCTTGACACAGGAGGAAAGCAATGAGCATGATGTAGCTTACCAGGACTGTGAAGAAACTCTAGCAGCTTGTCAGACTTTGCAGAGTTATACCCAGACTGAGGACGATCCTCAGATATCAATGGTTGAAGATTGCCAGGCCTCAGAACACAACAGTCCAATATCCTCTGTTCAGTCCCACCCCAGCCAGTCTGTGCGTTCTGTCAGCAGCCCAAATGTGCCTGCTCTGGAGAGCAGTTACACACAGATAAGTCCTGAACAAGGATCCCTGTCCGCACCCTCTATGCAGAACATGGAGACCAGCCCCATGATGGATGTGCCTTCAGTATCGGACCACTCTCAGCAGGTGGTGGATAGTGGCTTCAGTGACCTTGGCAGCATTGAGAGCACTACAGAGAATTATGAAAACCCCAGCAGCTATGACTCCACTATGGGAGGCAGCATTTGTGGAAATAACTCTTCCCAGAGCAGCTGTTCATATGGAGGACTGTCTTCTTCTAGCAGCCTTACTCAGAACAGTTGTGTTGTCACTCAGCAAATGGCAAACATTGGCAGCAGTTGCAGCATGATGCAGCAAAACAGTGTCCAGCCTGCAGCAAACTGTAATATCAAGTCACCTCAGAGCTGTGTAGTAGAAAGGCCCCCAAGTAACCAGCAACCAACAACACAGCCACAACAGCAGCAGCCTCAGTCCCAGCAGCCACAGCCCCCACCTCCACCCCAGCAGCAACCTCCATTATCTCAGTGTAGCATGAACAACAGCTTCACCCCAGCACCTATGATCATGGAAATACCTGAATCAGGCAGCACTGGTAACATAAGTATCTATGAGAGGATTCCGGGGGATTTTGGTGCTGGAAGCTATTCACAACCATCAGCCACATTCAGTTTAGCCAAGTTGCAGCAGCTGACGAACACCATTATGGACCCTCATGCCATGCCTTATAGCCATTCTCCTGCTGTGACTTCCTATGCAACCAGCGTTTCTCTTTCCAACACAGGGCTGGCTCAGCTGGCTCCTTCTCACCCCCTGGCCGGCACCCCACAAGCACAAGCCACTATGACACCCCCACCAAACCTGGCATCTACCACCATGAACCTCACATCACCTCTGCTACAATGTAATATGTCTGCTACCAATATTGGTATTCCCCATACCCAGAGGCTGCAGGGGCAGATGCCAGTCAAGGGGCACATTTCCATCCGCTCCAAATCAGCCCCCCTGCCCTCAGCAACCGCACACCAGCAGCAGCTGTACGGCCGCAGCCCCCCCGCCGTCGCCATGCAGGCTGGGCCTCGGACCTTGGCTGTGCAGCGGGGCATGAACATGGGAGTCAACCTGATGCCAACCACCCCGTACAACGTGAACTCCATGAATATGAACACCCTAAATGCCATGAACAGCTACAGAATGACACAGCCCATGATGAACAGCAGTTACCATAGTAACCCTGCCTACATGAATCAGACAGCACAGTATCCTATGCAGATGCAGATGGGAATGATGGGGAGCCAGGCCTATACCCAGCAGCCTATGCAGCCAAATCCTCATGGAAACATGATGTACACTGGCCCCTCCCATCACAGCTACATGAATGCTGCTGGGGTGCCCAAGCAGTCTCTTAATGGACCATACATGAGAAGATAAGCAAGATCACCTTGCATCCTAAAAACTGAAATAAATATAAATAAAGGAACCTTTTATACTGACGAACCAGAGAAAATGGACCTTTTTCCAGTTAAAATATTGCTGTAGATTTAGAGGGATTTTCTTTGGTTTATGTTATTTTTTAGGAAGCCTGGTCTTTATTTTTTGATTTTTGTTTGTTTGTTTGTTTTTCTTTTCTTCACAATCGTCAAACATTTTACAGCTAAAATCACTTACAGATGTTTTTTAGAGGGGAAACATGCACAAAATCTTTTCATAATTTAAAAAGAGCCTTACTTTGCTGACAAAGTGGACAGACTATGTGTAACGTGAAATTATCTTCCTAATTTTTTTTTGGATGTATGTCCTTTTCCCTCCCCTGTGCCCCTCTGTATGCAGTTTCTAGCGCTGCAGCCATGTAAAATGTTTGACATCTCAACAAATAACAACCCTTCCCTCTAAACCCCACTTAACATTTCCTACTTCTAGCAGGAGGCACTTATTGGGAGATTTGGAAGGGGGCACAGAGGATAAATGAAGATCTTTATTTCTGCAAGTCAGGAAAAATCTTTACTTTTCCTTGACTCCCTCACCCGGAGTAAAATTTGAAGTTAGGTGTAAACAATAAACTATTCACATTGGTGTTTTTGTAGATGAGTTAATTGAAATTGTATGTTTATGCTGAAAATATAATGTAACTTTAAAATGATCCCATTCACCACCCCGATATGCACGTGAACACTCTTGTGCATGCATGCACACATGTTCTGTCACTGAACTGCTGGAAGCATCTCAAGAGAGAACTTGTTTTGTATCCCTTTGGCAGTCGTGAAGAGGACAGGGTGGGTAATGGTGTGTTAGGACAAGAAAATGGTTACAGGCTCTTCTGGTGACCTGCGAGTCAGCCACAGCTCAGAGATCCCAGACTGCTTTAGAATATACTTGGAAATGCTGAGGGTTTTGGTTCTGAACCTTTGAGTCAGACTGAGCTCAGAAGCAGCTATTTCCAGTCAATCTCTTGGCTTGGGAAATGCTGGAAGATAAAGTGTGTGTTTGGTGACTGGGATGAGAACCCTGTGGTGTCCCTGTCACTCTTCCATTCCTGGTCTGGGGAGGAAGTTGCTGAATGTGCCGCTTTCTGGGGGAGTCAGTGATGTTCTTCCTGATTCTCTTACTGTGTTTGATATCCATTTTATAGGAATAGCCACACATTTGATCAAGTGTGGGAAAAGAAGGGAATCGGCCTCTTTTACAGCAGTGAAACCGTCCCAACACCCTAGCAGGATCTAGACGGCAGGATTTTGCTGTTTATTACTGCAAAATCCAATTTACATTAGTTTTGGCTACACTGCTGGCATGTCACCCAATACAAAAAGGGACAACCCTTTAATGTAAAGTTCTTTTTTTATTGTATATGAAGTAGAAATACAGACACATTAATAAGACTAATTCCTTTTGTTTTTAAACCAAAAGAATCTAAAAGTTGGGGTTTCTTCAGATGCACTAAAATGGACTTTCCTCCTGTAACTGCTAACCATAAAAGGCAGAATTCAAAGGACTTCCACTTTTTATTTCTGTTTAGTTTTGAGCATGTACAAGGCTGTGTAGGACCCCATTTCTCTGTATATACTATTCCAGTTCCAAATAACCCATGTAGAAAGCGCACTGTGCTGCCCTCTCTTCTTAGATCTTCAGCTGTGTCGCTGCTTCCTGGGGGTGGGGGTGGGTCTGAGACAGGAGAAGCTGTTGAAACGAGGGCCATGAATTTAGTTTGTTTGCCTTTATGTTTGGTTTGGTTTTGTATGGGTTTTTTTATCAATTAGGCAGCTCCCTTTTCCACAAGCCTTTGTGACTGTAGAACTATTGTAGAAAAAAAAAGTTCTTTTCTATATATAAAAAGAAATTATCCAACGCAGTAATATTGGTACCTACCATTTTTTCACTTCTGTTTAAAAAAAAAAAATGTATTTTTAGCAAGATAACTTGGGTAATCTTCTAAAAGAAATTAAAAAAAATTTCACTGTTAGTGACTTCGATGCCTTTTAAAAATAAGAGCTTTTTCATTTCATTCCATCTTTAAAATTTTTTATCTTTGTTGTAGAATATTAAAAACTATTTTAAGAAAGATAAAATTCTCTTTAAAGAGATCTCTAGAGTGTGTGAATAGGAGCTCCAGATGCCTCTAAAAGCCGCATGTACAAATGAAGCTGAGTCTATTCCTGTCTGTTTATATTTGCTTTTCCTGTTTTGTAACCTCTTTGTACTTTGTTCATGGTGACTTGTAAGCTAAGGGGAAGGGGGTGCCTAGATGCCTTTGTAATTCTCCATGTCATACGCTCCTGGCTGGATGGTCTCCCTTCCTCTCCTTGTATGTAATATCACTTTTTTTTCCCCTTTCTAGCAAGTACTTTCAAAAGAACTCTGTACATTTTAACATAAAAAAATAAATTATGTTGAGCCATTTTGGATGTCAGTTGTGCGTGTAGATTTTTTTTCTTGCATTTGGTGAATGCTGTCCCTGATACTTGGTCCTGGGAGTATGATTCCCTGTGGGCCTTTTCACCTGACAGAGAGGTGATACTTGGAATTCACTTACACGATCTCTTGTTTATGTTAATTTTTACCTAGAATTTCTTATTAGAAAAAAATCAAGAAGAACAAACGAAGCTTCTCCAGAAATCGCCACCTTCAAATTCCTGTCTGTCAGGGCCACCCAAAACCAAGTGTGGTCTTGATTTTTGTCAGCTTCAGTTTGTAATTTTGACTTGCATCCTTTAAAACTGTCAGTGTGTGTTTGAAGTTTCCCCCACCACCTTCAGCTGCTCTTTCATCTGTAATGAGAACCTCGAATAGGAGAGACATTTTACCCAGCAAGGTTTGCCCTGCAGCTTTAAAGCACAGTCAGATCATTGTGGTGCCATCCTGCTCTGTCGCTGCAGTTCTCCAGAAGCTCAGAGCTCTGACAACGCTAGATGGAAGCACAGTTCCAGTGTGTGTGTGATCGATGCCAGAGTTTCCCCGTGACAAGCATGATAAGCCTTGGTACAAGAACCACTGCCTTGGCCTCCTGTGGTCTGAGGACTGGGCCAAGCCTTATAAAGACCCAGTGGCCACAAGAACTTCCAAAGGCTTTTCCACAGATGTGCTGTCACAAGGTTGTCTTCAAAGCATTATTTGATAAAATAGGCTGCATTGTTAACTGGGTGTTAATTAAAAAATAACAACAAGCCAGCCTCAGTTTGTGTGGGCTAACTTGATGACAACCACACTTGGGAGCTATGAACAAGGTGACCTCTTTTTTTAGAATCTTGTCCAACAAACTATCCAATCCTACCTTCAGAGAATGACTAAATAGGGGAAAGGGGGGACAGGTTTGGAGGGTTTTGTCTTGGTTGGTTGTTTTTTTTTTCTTTTGAGAGAGTTGCCAAACCAAAACAGGTTTAAAATCTGGCTGTCTTGAAGAGCAAGAACCTTTGGTACCACAGAGCGTGGTGTCAACAGCTGCTCCTGCAGGTTCTGCAGTGCCACAGCCAGGTATCATACTGTCACTGAAACCCGGG
>VYZT01059112.1:31394-45585 GCA_013400735.1 Pomatostomus ruficeps | reverse complement strand
ACAGTGGGTTTAAAGAAAAAGAAGAAGGCAAGAAATGCCCCTACAAAACCAACAAAAATCCCAAACTTCATTCTAAGCCTACTTGTTGCAAATTCTATCCACTCTGTGGAGGCCATACACCTAGCTATGTGGTAATCTCCTGCATTTGTGTTATTTGACTGAAGAACTATATATATGAGGGAAGTGTTCTGTTTATCAGGATTTTAAGCACAGACTTTGAAAAGAGCAGCAAAAAAGCTCCAAGAGCCCATCAGGGATGGTATCCAACTTTGCATCAGACTTTGTACTATGAAATATCTGTTGTGCCAGTCTCCTCCCTGCTCCGTGTTCGTGGTCTTGTCCAAGGTGCTTTCAGGCAGAATGGCAGTGGCTGTACTGTTTTGCCTAGCGCCCTTTAGTTCATTGCCACTATACTCCAAAAACGTAGACAGTTCATCACGCATTCATCTCGAGCTGCCACTGCTAGTGGAGCAAATCTCTCTCACAAGAATAGATTTACATCTGGATCCTGCACCTCCTTTTTTTTCTTCTAACAATGGCTGTTTTGGTAGTAGACTCCCTTTAATCTTCATTATCTGTTAGACCATGAGCACTGTCCAAGCTGTCTCCTTTAATGATTGTTCTGCAGACACTTCTCCTTTCTGTGTTGCCGCTGTATCTACTTTTCCTTCCTTCCAGTCTCATTGAGGAACCTTTTCGTTCAGCTGTTCAGTGGTAATTCTGCATTGCTTTTGGCCACTTTGGAGGCTCCAAAAGCTGGGGTTTTTTTGGCTTTCCTTGAAAGGCTGTCTCTCTTCTCTTCAGATCTTGATGTGCTGCTTTTACCTGACCACTTTGTACCACCACTTGCAATATAGTGTTTTGTGAGTTGCTAAGCTCTTAATTAGCTGCTTGACTGACAGTGAGCTTTCACTCTCTAATCCATAAGTGAAGGGTTTCTCTTGTATTAGACAAGAATGCATTTCTGATTAGTACTTGGTCTTAGAAACAAACAGATGCCCCATTGTGTAGGCATTCTTATATCTGGAATCTCAGGGTGACCATTTAGCACCATATTGGATGCAGATGAAAATTCTTGCTCCTGAATTATCTGGAGTACATTTTGCTGAGAGTCCTACCTTCTCCTAGGTGAAATGTTCATTCTGGCCTTGTTTTCTGTACTGACTTACTTAAAAAAAGCCAGGTTAAAGTAATCCAAACATGTAACTGCTTCTTTGGTTTTGGCTTTGGGCTTCTTAGGCATAACTACCCTGTATAGAGAGGCTACTGTTCTCACCAGCCTTTGAGGAACTGAAGGTGTTCCAGGACCTCATCCTGGTTTTGGTGCCTTCCATATTCTGAAAACATCACTACCTTTTAACTGACTCCAGGATGCCATGTCTATAATTGCTGTTTGATTCCAGGACTGTATTCCTCCTTGCTACTCATCCCTTTCAGCAATAGTTACCAGTGTTGCAGAATCTATCATCAAATTATATCTGAGATCCTGACAGCTGATTTAATCACAGATTTTAATCACAATAGCGCTAACCATTTCTCCTTTGCCTGCAATATATGGTCTTTGGAGAAGTTACATCGAGTATGTTGTAATATGAATTTATTAGCAGATTGGTTGGGCGAATTCTTACCTAAATCATGAGTGGGAGATGCTTTCCATATTGATGAGAGACATCTCTCTTGCTGCATGCCAGTGGCTGTGGCTCATGGTCTTAGCTGGATTTCTTATGTTAGAGGAAGATGAAAAGACAGCTTTACTTACCCAGATTTGCTGGATTTGAGTAATAAGTAATTTCAGTACAATTGCTCTTTACCAGGCCTGTGGAGTATAGGATGTCATTCCCAGTTTTGTTGGAACTGCAATGTTTGAGTGACACATTAAGTCTACTTCATTTTCCAATAGGGGACTGTTAATATTTTCCCACAGTTTTACTGCCTTTAGTTTTTAGTGCTGCAATAGTCAGAATACTCATATGTGTAGTAGAAGAGAAAGAAGAAGAGGGTCAAGAGGTTTGCTTAGGTTTTTTTGTACTAAAGGGATGGTATTTCAGATCACAGCGTGATCTGGAGAAATCACATGGGTTTGTGTACGAAGGCAAACAGTATTACAGTAGAGAATGTGAATGTACTTAAACCATGATGGTGTTATTAGCAGTGCTGGACAAAGAGAAAAGTATGAGTTGGTTTCCAGATTGTTCTCAGTTTTTGCAGATTAGGACATTGTTATTCATAGGTTATATTTTTGACAACATTTCAAAGTTTTATTACTTTTGTAAGAGCTAATAAAAGTATACTCTGGTTTTAAATTATGTTAATTATTGTCATTGAATAATAAGTTCACTGTTATTTCATTACATTTCTACGTCTGTAGAAAAATTTGCACTTTTCTAAGAAGGGCTTCAGACTGGGGGGTACAATAGCTCTCTCAGGAGTGACAAGTGCAAGCAGTGCATTGCCCTTGGGACATTTTGGGATACTCCTTGGCCTGCTGAAAGCCTCTAAGCTACAAGGTAACTAGTGGTGGCCACAGAGTCCTTTTTTCTCTATTCTTTATTATGTCAGTTTGGCCCTGAAGTTAAGTTAGCAAATCGTCACAGAAGGAACACATTCACTCCTTTGAGGAAACTAAAAATTCATGTTTATGAGTTTAAGGAGAAGGAAAAAAAGCTGCCCTTGAGAAAGTGACAGATGGTCCTTAAAGATATTTTACATAAAGGGAAATGATAGCTCCTGATACCTTATTCATTTAATGACTGCATGATTCATTTCCCTGAACAAGTTCAGAGAGTAAGAGAAAGTGTGTCCAAGTACTGTGCATATATCCAAGATTTCTGCACAGAACTTCTTCTGTAATCATCCATTACTTCCCCAAGACAGATACTGTAAAGGTAGTACACAGCCTATACAAATCAAGCAGTGGAGTGTTTGTGTCAGGTGCAGTATTTAACCTGTTTGTGGATATACCCCCCACAACACACTCAGATGCTAAGTTCTGGGTGTGGTGAGCAGAAAGGCAGCTATTACAGGAAAATCTAGGAGTTGGTATGTTATAGGATAGTTCAAAAACAAAAAGAAGTCTCTCATAATGCATGGGTGGTTTTAATGCCTTGCAGGCAGAGGGTTATTTTCCATATGATTAGGTTGAAAGGGATTGCACAATAGATGAGAAAAATATGAAGTGTGGCAGAGAGTGAATTTATCAAGCAATATAGTTTTTAATTGCTTACATTTTTTAGCTTTTACTTCATTTGTTGTTTAGGGGTTTGGCTTTTTTCCAGTTTAGTGAATTTTAAGATAAAGTCGTCTGTTAATTTTGGACTGTGGTGAAATTTAACAGAAACAGCAAGAAAATAACAATAGGTCATTTTGGTCCTAGTACTATAATAATTCCCAACTTACAAAATTTGATAGAAAATGAGATTTATTGGATCATGTTACAGGAAGAGACAACCAAAAATAGTTTGGTCTTGCAAAGTAGCATTAGAAATACAGTTCGGCTTTTTTTTTTTTTTAATGAGAAGCTTCAATTGCTTTTGTCAATAACAAGAAAATCTTTCCCTAAAATCACCCTGGTCACACTGTGTGTGATTTTCTTTGTGAGAGCAATGGTGGCAATCCTTGGCTGAAATTAAACAGTGATGTCAAAAGAAGGACACTCATTTTATTAGGAGAGTGCTCTGCTGCCTATGTTGTCAGTAAATGTTTAATAGAGAAAAGAATAGAGAGTCTTTGCATGAATCAATTAACATCAAATCTTTCCACCGCATTTGAGGCTCATTAATTTAAAAGATGCCAAGTTTTTAACAAGATACACTTACTTCATCTTCATCTGTAAAACCCACAAAATTTCTTGTCATGTCAAAGATTTCTTTTTTATGAAGTATAGCTCCATGTAGGAGCTATCTATATTGTATTCTTTTTGAGACTTGATCTGTAATGTGATGGAACAACTTTGAAGCTCTTCAGTTGTGCTGATGGAAGATGGGAACTTACAGAGCACTGCAGAACTGAGTCATTTGTGGTATTTGCTTAATAATACACTTAGCCTGACATTTTCAGCATTGCAAACATCAGTCCAAACAATAGGCTTTTGAAGCAGCCAAATAGTTTTATTCATGTTTACAACCTGGAAACCTACAGCAGTGATGTTGTCCAAATCTGGAGAGTATGTCAGTGAATTGAACTGATATCACCAAGTTAGCTTGCTCTGACTTCTCATCTCCTCTCCTCCCACTTCTTTCCGTGCCCTCCCTGGCTGTGCCCACCATGCCCTTTGAGAGCAGTGGCTAGGTGGTGATAAAAAAGAAATGCGATTCCATTACCAGGAAACGATACAAAAGAAACGTGATTCCTTCACCAGAAAAGTTGCCTCAGTCTTTTGTTCTCTTGCGGTATTGCAGAAGGGCCAGAATCTGATGGATTTCTGGAGGAGGGTTGCTCTTTTTCTTAGTAATGTAAGGGAAGGCAAGTCTGAAAGTATTTATCCTATCTAGGAAATGTTTTGTTCTATAATAAAGTTGGCTACTGTTCCCTGACCTTCTTTTAAGCTTAGTGACAGTGACATTCCCATTGGTTCCTCTTTCATGTGATGTTTTCAGGCATCTATTTCTATTCTTATCAATCAGGGAGTAGCTTCTAGGCTTACGACTTTCAGCTGAGTTTGCTTTGATACAAGAGACTGCTGTAATTGCCCTGTTGTTTTGTATCATAGGTTTATTGTTGTGATGAACAGATGAGCCAACTATGCAGAAGGTTTGTCAGTTTATGTCTTCAGTAGTTTATATGGAAAATGACAAGGTATCAGCAATATAAACTGCCTAATCAAATTTCACTTGCTTTTTCCAAATGAACATCCTCTATTTCAATTAGAGTACTGTAAAATTAATTGATGAGAACGGGCCCTCCTTGCACAAAATTTAACTGGCTTTTGTATTTGACGTGTTATTTCATTGTTTCTGCTGCTTCTGGAGTTCATCTCAGTTGGTCAAATCATGGCGCTAATAACACCAAGGTCACAGGTCTGATCTCTATATGGGTCATTCACTTAAGAGTTGGACTTGGTGATCCTTCTGGATTGCTTTCAGCTCAGACTATTCAGTGATTCTGTGATCATGCAGGTGTGTCAATTAATGAGTACCAATGGGTGCCTAGTCAGAGGAGGTGGAAATATTACAGAGATAAGGAATACAAAATATATGAAGAAGGCAAAGATATCAAAATCCAAGGCAGCAGTCTTTTAGTGCCCTAACATACACATCTAAAAGTTGTATATTTAGGTTTGTGTTGCAACTTCCCACTATCTTCAGTGGAGTTAAATCTATTAGTTACCAAATACTGAAGTGAGAACTGGGAAACACTGACTTAAGCTAGCAGGTCAGTCCCATAAAGATGTAAAAAACATTAATAGTAAAAGCCTTTTACAGCTGGGAACAGTGCACGTGTTTTCACGGGAAGCTGTGGAGGCAGATAGGATGAAGAAGTTCAGACTGGTATTAGAAAAAAATTTTGGGCAAAGAGAAATTAAAGCAAATAGAGATCTATCCTCTGATGTCTTTGAAGATATGGTTGTGAGTGCCGAAGGAGTATGAGAGGGACAGCCACAGGGTTGTGGCTACACTTTTGTGCTTGGTTGATTTAAGGAGCCAGGATAGCAGTTCTGAAGTTCTTGCAAATCTCAGTCTTCCACTGCAGAGACTTGTCTCCTCATGCTGACTCTTAAAATGAGCCAGGGATGAAGTGATTGGTTTGGTATTTGAAGCACAACTTTCAGGAGGGTTATGAAGTTAGATGTATTAATCCAAGGACCACAAAGAGCATCTGTAAGGGAATGTTCCTAAACTGTAACTAAATTCAGCTCTTCACAGTATCTAGGCAGAACATTAGAGTGTCATCCTTTCTGTCAGTCTAATTCAGTAAAAGAACTTACTCATTACTGCAGCTCTGGTAGGTCTTGTGCTAGATCTGGTAGGTCTGGTAGGTCTGTGTTAGGTAAAGCACTTGTAAAAGTCCATGAAAGGAGTGAGATGTGCCCATTTCAGATACACAACACAGTAGACTGTGGCTTAGTTGGTGGTATTTGTCCATCTTGAGGCATGCAGGTCCTGTTGTAGATGAAGAGGCTTGGGTACGCTTCTGAGCATAAAAAATGTGTAAATTTATAAAATTTCAAGCAGCATTATGCAGCCTTTATTTCTTTTTAAAAAATAAAATAGCATTGCAAATTATCTGAATATAGTATGATACTTTTCAGTACAATAATTTCTATTTTTTTCATCTACTGTAAAAATTAAATCTGATATTCATTGCTTAAGCCAGGTAATGCATTTTTAAACCCTTCTTTTGCAGGTCTATTTTTCCTATCCATCCTTCTTTCAGAATAGTGGTCTTAGCAGAACCTCCTGTCATTGGAAGTAGTACCCAACAATGGCTGGGTCCAGAGATTTTGACACTGTTTCTTTTTCATAATGTTCGATCTTTAAGCAAGAGTGAAGAAATTGAAATTATTAAACAAATGGTAAGTACATTGAGTATTTTAGGCACTTCTTGGCTATTGCTTACTGAGCAGGATTATTTGCTACATAAAAAATATATTGCTATTTCAGTGTAGCATAAAGGAGCTAGCTTTCAAAGCAGCATATCTGCTTATCTTTTAATGGTATAATTCTCATTTTAATATTAAATGCTACTGTAATACTAAATATTCTTTGTCATAAAGCAACTGTGGCAATTCTATGTTTATTGCATATGTGGAACTTGGATATCTTGCAGTAAAATTAATACTGTTTTTCTTTCAACCAGATTCCAAATGTACCCAGTGTTGCTGTGGAAAAGTTGTTGTCAGTAACACACAAGCTTCGGGAGACAAATGATGCCACTNNNNGCACAAGCTTCGGGAGACAAATGATGCCACTGTGATTCCTTTTTTTTCTTTTTTCTCTTTGAATTTGCTATCTCCTACTGTGTGTGTCTTAACAAAGGCTGGGTGAAACATGCTAAGCTGTAGTGTTATTTCAAAGGCTGCCTGATTGGAAAAGCAGCCCCAGAAAACTCTTACTGGCAATTACTGTGCTGCATACTCTAAACTTTTTTGATTTATGATGTATGCATTTGGAATCTCCATAAGTAAAGCTTTTAGGAATTTGCACAAATCCCAGAGAATCAAGAGCAGAACACATGTTGTCAATGAGTTTAGGTATGTGGCTCACAGTGAAACATGCTGAAGTGCCATTTGAATGTGTGTGGATATAATCATGTGCGTTTAGATATATTTTGATTACTTTGCTTTAGTAATTGGAAAATTGATAGCTGAAGCTGTTGGAGCTGTTTGGGAAATAGGAACTAAGTAGTCATTATAAAATGACAATGGGCAGCAGCAGAGACTCAGAAAAAGGAAAGCTCCAGAACTCCTGCATTACTGCTATAGGCTATCCTATTAAAGAAGTTACGTCAAGAAAAATAAGTTCTGTTGACAAAGTGACCACAGAAATCTTTTAAAAGATACAGTTAAATCATAGTGAAAAGAAAAAGAAATTATTGCTATGGCAACTAAAACACTGCATGCTTTTGATGTAAGTAAAATGTAAAACATTTTTAGTGGAATCCAGCAATTTAACTGGTATGCAAATTTAATCCATTGTCCTTAGTTTTAACGATTTTAACATGGGTAATAATTTTAATAGTATTACTATTTAAGAAGCTGAGAGAGGCTGTTATGCTCTTTAGAGCTTAAAAAAATAAGTTAAAAGTCAACTCTTAGGGCCACTGTTGGTACAGTTGTTACTGAGCTTCCTATATCTAATGTATAAATGTATTGGTTTTGACATACTTAGAGGCATACCATGCCTGAATAGAGCATCACAAAAATCCTTTCCAAGTATGTGGATACGTGTAGAATTGTGAAATATCTAAGTGAATTATGTGATACTGGATGAGAAGTGAGTCACAGTATGGTATGAGGGAGGATTCTTGTAGATCAGCAGTAACATGAGACAGGTTGGGAACAGCACACCTGTGCAGAGAGATGAAATGTGTCCTTATGTACATTAGGCTATTTATAGAGTTGTCTAAGTAACTTCTCTGCCAGAGATTATCCTGAAATCTTAACCATTGTTTAAAGTGATTTTATTAACAATAGAATACCTGTAGACCGTTCACTCTGTAGGCGTTGTCTGCGTCATTGTAGTTGTTTGCTTGATTTACAATAGAATCTGGAGACCACAATCAAGATCCTGTTGAATTAGATGCCTCATAGATGTATCTTTGAAAAATTGTCACTAACACAATTTTGAGTTTACAGTTGTTCAATATTAAAAAAAACAAACAAATCAGATAAGAGAGGAGGAAATTTTGTTGACAAAACTTTCAACTAGTGGTTGCAAATACTCAGAAGATGTGATACAACTTTTCCTCAATGGTCCTATTTATGGATAGTAAGGACAGAGCACTTACCCTTCCCCCTTGCCCTTGCTTCAGGCTTGGCTGGCTAGGTCTTGAAGTTACAGATGAAATGCCATCATTTACATCACAATGTCCACAGTGCTGGGTTGTAAGCTATGGTTGTTCAGAAGACACTTCACAATTTTCTGTCAATGAAAGCAAGAGGAGAAGGAGTAGTAATCTTTGCAGTTAGCCCAATCTAAATAGTTCTTGCTCATTGCTCAGAGGTGTGCTAAAAAGTATTATTCTTTGCTTTCTCATAATTTGAGAGTTTTGTATGACTTCATAGAACTGACTTTTTTTTTAAGTTAAATGCCTTTTTGTCAAAAATGATGTTTTTCAGGGAAAAGAATTGATGTTAAGCTATTTCTTATGTTTAAAAATTTAAAAAGGGGAAAAAAAAGTGTGAAATTCATGAAGTGTTGCTTTTCTCTATTTTTTCCCCTGGTTTTGAAATGTCAAGATTTTTTTCCAGTTGAAACAGCATCATATGTTAAGGTAATTTTAATGCAGTTAGAAGTCTTCTATAAACTTATATAACCCAAACAAAACATTTTGAAATTACCTAATTAAAATATTTCACTTGACCCAGGCAAAACATGGTGTGTCTTATCAGATCACACTCATTGTTGTGTGTTTCCTGCTAAAATAAGGAACCTATTTGTATTAGATACCTTCATCCGGTAGATACAATTATAGAATGATTTCTTTCTCAGTTTTGGCTCTTTCTTTAAATACATGGTCACTTGTTTTGTGGTTCTGTTTGTTTGTTTTTCTTTAAATTTTGCTGTGTTTGTCTGAGGTCTGCCTTCCCAAGCCCTGAATAATTTCTGTAAATCTTTGCTGAATCATGTCCAGCTTTTAGCATTTGTTTTAACATGTGGACAACAGCAAAGGACACAGTGTTCCAGTAATGGCCCGCCCAGAAGGCATGTGCAGAGGTGATACAATCTCCGTACTGCTGCCCAGTGTTGCCTTGTTTATGTGTCTGAGAATCCTGCCAGACCTTTTGCCAGAGCGTTACATGTGGAGCTCATGTTCAGTTTGTGAAGAGCAGATGAGTTTTTAGCACACTGATCCTTTCACAGCAGCTAACCTGCTTATTACTGTTCGTATTAATGTTAGGGTTTATATTGCACATAAGATTCAGTTCACAGCACATTTGTCTTCCTGTTGCTTATCAAGTGATATTTTAAGGCTAATCTTGTGATGACATAATGATTTCCATGAAGGTGACTTATTGCAAAAAGTACACAATTACAAGCTTTCCTATTAAAGCACATGAACTGCTGTAGAAGACACAAAGCATCTATGAATTAGGAGAAAAGTTGAAATAATTCCTTTTGGATTATGTCTTTTGCCTGACTTGTTCAATCCAAATCCCTCACACAGATTAAATAATTAAACTACCCTGGGTTTTTTTGACAGGCACAGTCACTGGCCTCATTTTTATCTACTCGACAGCTGTTGCGAATTTGTCGTCGACTGTCACAACATCCAGATGAAAGCCTTTATGATGCTGTGAATAAAGCCTGCCTTTCCAGGTAGAGCTGCTGGTTTTGGTGGAAGTTGTAGAGCTTCTTGGTCAGTTGCTAACATGCAAGATAGCTTTTAATATGTTTTAGGAAATAATGCAATTGCTATCTTGCTCCTTGAAGTTGGTCATTTCTTTAAAAATATTTCTGTGGTATTCTCAAACCTGGAAGGTAAGTAGAAAGGACTTGGTACTATTTTCCCATCTTTTTGAAGATATGTCATTACATTATATAAATTAGGTCACTGTTATCAGCAATGCTTCACTGCCTAAAAACACTCCAAGCAGACCCATATTAATGTCTAGTTTGACTAATGTTTCATGGACACTTGGTTTCAGTTCTAAAAGCTGTATCTAGAAAAGTTATGAGAGTTATGTTTGCTTTGGGTTTTTGTTTGTGGGGTTTAGTTTGCTTCGTTTGGGGATTTGGGGATTTTTTTTGGTTTTTTCCTCTTTTCAAAAGAAAACAAATTGTTATCATCAAAAGGATTGGAAAACCAAAATGCCTAGTTCTAGACACCTCAGAGCTTAGTCTTTCTCTCTGGAACCTGAAGTCCAAGTGAATTGAGTCATGAGAAAAGGTATTTCCAAAAAAACATTGTGTCTATTGTAGCTCTTACTTGCTACGGATTGAGGGTATTACATGCCTCCAGTTATAAATAACCCTACATTACAACCCTGTTGCAATATTTGATAACACTGAAGCCTTTTAAAATGAGTGCACAGGTACAAGTGTAGTTCATTGCCTCTGAAAGAAGCTCAATTCCTCTCCTTAGGGATAGGTGATATGGGGAAGGCTATTTGTGAAAAGAATAGACATTCAGGGTTTGGAGGCGCAAGTGAGTCTTCATTTTAGATTACAGATTATGTTAGATTTAGATTTTTAGATTACAGAAAACAGTGAAAACATTAAAAAGAAAAACCCTTAAAATACAACCTCCCTATTATTCCCCTTCTTTTAGATTTTTACCAAACCTCGCCAGATCAGCTTTACATAAAAATCTACAGGATTCTGGTATTGAAACAAGTCCAGATGACACAAAGAAACTAGAGGAAAAGGATTACACATGTAAGCTTCTGCTATCTTTTTTTCCTGCTCTGCATGATTGTTACTCAGATTGCTGGGTGTATAAAGGTGTATTAATTATCTTCAAAATTAAATGTAATTTGCTTCAGTTATATCTCTGACTTTGTTCTATCAGAATGCATTGCTGCTCTCATTATGTTGTATTGTCTGCTGAATTCCCAGCTCATGGAATTTAGTTTTCCATCATGTTCAAGTGTTTCTCAGTATATAAGATCCATGGTCTCAGGCTTTTAGTACTGCTTTTTCATTTCTTTTCATCACTGATAGCTAGTCTTCTGTACAGTTACAGCCTTGGTTTGATCTTAACATTTCTCTGTTCTGTTTTTTACCATTGCTTCTTTCTCTCCCCTGTTAAAATCAACCTTTTTTTTAGAGATTCTTGTAAAAATTTTCTGCTATAATTTGCTTTCATTCTGGCACACGCTTCTTTGTTATTCTCTTCAAATTGCTGTGGTAGTTGCATGTCACCTTTATCGAGCAGGTCTTTGTTTCTTTGGCTTATCCAGCTTGTACTCATTTGTAGTAGCTTTCAGAGCTATGCATACATTTCTGCTTCTGCCATTTTTCTCACTTCTGCTTTCTCATTCCTGTATGACCCCCTTCATGCTGGCTGTATATCTTTTCATATGCTCTGTCATGCAGCACACTGTGAGCAATCTGCCGTTTTCCATTCACTGCATTTTTCCTTTACTCTGCCTCACCAGTGTTCTCTCTGCTCTTGTTCTTCTGCATGTTTGTTCCTAGTTTTGTGATGTATTTGATTTGTGTTTTTTTACAGAAATTTATTGTTAGATCTTTGCAGTGATAAACACATCTTTGGCTTTAATTCATGTGGATTCTATTTTTATAAATTTATGTGTGTGCGTATAGATAAAAGTATATATGTAGATACCGATCTATTAATGGCTATATAGTTTCTATTATATGCAGTATAATATGCATATATAACTGCATACAAATATATATGCAACTATACATATATATGTGCAATTATCTATGTATTATTCTCTTATTCAAATTATATGTGTATGTATAAAACTATGTATACAAAATAATTTGAACTCCTGCCAGTTGTGTGATGCTACCTGCTTACTTTTATTTTTTTAATCTGGATACATCCCTTGAATTTTCTATATTTCTCTGTTTCATGCAACTAAAAACATCTGTCTAGAAATAAGGGTATTTTCCATTCCATGCCAGATTATGAAATTAGTAGTAAAAATGATTGCTTTTATTGCGTGGTATTATTTACACTTAGTTCTTATTTTCCTAAGGACTGAATTTCTGGTTCTTTTGATGTAAGAAATCTTTCTAATGTACTTTTTCTCTCAGAGCTATAGTTGATGGTTATTTCAACTATGCAGTGCTGAAAGGGAGAATCCGTAGTGGCTCTATACAGTTGTGGTGGGTGTGCTACTGCTCTCAGCTGGGCACCCACACAGCCACTTGTTACCTTACCTCTGCACCTTACTCCACAGTGGGACACGGGAAGACAACAGAAAGAATGGAAGTGTGAAATACTGTGGATTGAGGAAAAGTAGCTGAACAGTATTGGTGATGTTCCAGTAATAGAATGAGAGTGTGAAATATAATCAAGGCAGCGGTCACAACTTTTGGTGTTTCTTATGGTACTTTTCTCATAAGATCACCTTTTCATCATTTATTGTAATACACATCTTTACAGTTTTAAAGAGAATTCAAATTCATGATGAAGCAAACATTTGTAAACGGACACTCTTCTAAGTAGTCTCTTTCTTTAGACAGAAATCATTTACTGCAAGCCACAGCCATGTTAAAATTTGTAAACTGTTACTTGTGAATGTTGCATATTGATTGCATGTCTGCTTAGAAGATGTTTTAAGAAATGCATTTGCTTGTTTCCTGAAAAATGACTAGGTGAAATAAACAATGGGATTCTGAAGATAGGGTCTGTGACCATGCCGATTTATAACTCAGCTGAGAAAATGAAAGTGCCAGATGTTTTGTTTTATGAAAATGCACAAGTAAGTATGAATCTCTGACTTCTGAGTTAGAAAAGTTTGTTAAATGTGTATTAACAGGTATGCTCATCTGTGTGGTAAATAATGTACTAACTAAATTTTAAGGATATGTTTCTGAAGTAGTTTCTTTAGTCTAAAATTTTTCTCATAGCATTTGATGGTCATTTTGGACGTCTTCATCCCCGTGTGAAGAGATTATAACAATTCTGTTGAACATTTTAATTATGTTTACTGGTGCTGAACTGATCCACCCTTAGGGCTGGATTGTAGATTGCATCCTGAGGCTGTTTTATAGGCCTGTTGCAGAAAGTTTTACCTCCCTGTGGTGGGTTGACGTTAGCTGAACTCCAGGTGCCCACCAAGCCACTCTATCATTCCCCCTTCCCAGCTGGACAGGGGAAAGAAAATAACCTGGAAAACAACTCATAGGTTGAGACAAGGCAGTTTATTAAGCAAAAGTCTGTGTGTGCACAAACAAAAAGAAGAACCAACAATTTTATTTTCTACTTCCCATCAGCAAGTGATGATCAGTCACTTCCTGGGAAGCAGGGCTTCAGCACATGGGATAGTTGGCTTGGGGAGAAACACTGCAAATAACAAATGCCCCCACTCCTTTTCTTAGCTTTTGGATCTGAGCAGATGTCATATGATACGGAATATACCTGTGGTTATTTTGGGTCAGATGGCCTAGGTGTGTCCTGTCCCAGGATCTTGCCCACCCCAGACTACTGGTCAAGGGGTAGTGTTGGGGAGACAGTGCTGATGCTGTGCCAGCCCTGCTCAGCAGGAGCCAAAGCACTGGTGTGTTATCAACACTTTTCCAGCTACCGATGCAAGGCACAGCACTGTGAGGGCTGCTGTGGAAAAGTGAACTCACAGAATCAAAGAATATGCTAAATTGGAAGGGGTTCAGAAAGATCATTGAGTCCAACTCCTGGCCCTGCACAGGACCATTCCCAAGAATCATATCATGTATTAGAGAGCATTGCCCAAACTCTTCTTGAACTCTGTCAGGCTGGTGCTGTGACCACTTCCCTGAGAAGCCTGTTCAAGTGCCCAACCATCCTCAAGGACCTTCTCCTGATATCCAACCTCAGCCTCCCCTGACTCAGCTTCAGGTCATTCCCTTGGGTCCTG
>VYZT01059112.1:14893-31329 GCA_013400735.1 Pomatostomus ruficeps | reverse complement strand
GAGTTTTTTCAGCTTTTTCACCTTTTCTCCCTTGGTGTGAAGGAAGTGATAACTAAGAAATTAAATTGTATTAGAAGGGTTCCCATGAAACATATCATAGCAGCAGTATGAAGATCTGTGGTCAAACATGGAATCAGATAATACAGATAAACATTCATGAACAGTTCTCTCTCAAACCCTGTAATTTATGGTTCACAGTAATTCTGAACCAAATAAGCAACAACTAGGGCACTGCTGACTCATGTTCAACTTGCCATCAGCCAGGACCCACAGGTCCCTTTCTGAGGCACTCTCCAGCACTTCACTCCCTAGTCTGTCCATACATCCAGGGATTCCCCATCCCAGGTGCGGAGTCTGGCACTTGCCCTTGTTGAGCTTCATATGGTTGGTGATTGCCCAGGCCCCTTACTTTTCAGGGTCTCTCTGCAGGACCTCTCTGACTTCAGGGGCGTCAACAACTCCTCCCAGTTTTGTATCATCTGCAGACTTGCTTATTACCTCTTCCCATCCTTTAGTATCCCTTCTAAGTCATTTATGAAAATGTTGAAGAGCACAGGGCCTCTAAGATGGAGCCCTGTGGAACCGCACTAGTGACTGATGTCACCCCATTCACTATAACCTTTAGTGCCCAAGCCATAAACCAGCTCCATCTCAGCCACACCCAATACACTCCTTTTCATTCGAATTAATATTGCATGCTTGAAAAGCAAGGAGAATAGTACTTAGTAAATTAGTTATTAGAGTTATTAATTATTTCTTTTAAATAGTTTAACTTATTAATTAGACATTAATGTCAATTAGTTTGTAGTAATAGTAAACAGTAAGAGTGGTTAGGGAATACAAGGAAATGGAAGGACTTTGTGACTCCGGATTTTTTTGTTTTCTGTTTCTCCAGCACCTCTCTTGAAGAGGTAGGTGTACAGGTATTTTATTGGGTTGAAGCTTTCTTCTCTGGCTAGCACGGAAGCCTCAAAACTGTCAGACAAAGGTATCTTTAGGAAGAGATTTACTCTCTTGGTTACCTTTAGAATATTTTGCCACTGAAAGGCAACACTGATAGTGTGATCTCATGAAATACTTTTAGGGGCCTGGTATGGGTTTCCATACTTTCCTTTCCTAGTCTTTTTTTGTACCTAACTTACCATTTTGCCCCAAAATGACTATGCTACATGGGTATCACCTACTAAAAGTGATGATTGGCCATGCAAGGGGAACAGATGACAGATTTCTTCAGCCTCCCTACTAACATGTCCTGTGAGATTTTGTTCTGTGTTGCCATTTTGATAAAACACATAATTTGTGTGTCTTGGAAATGAAATCCTGAGTTCTGCTAGCACTTAACACCTGCATTGCTTTTTCCACCCTCTTGCTTATTGCTTCAGGAAACTGTAGACGAAACTGTGTTCAGATTTTATTTAGAGAACTTCTGTTAAAATGCTGCAGAGAACAACCTGCTCTGTATCTGTCCTTGAATAGCTATGCCTGCTAAATGCTGAAGGAAACAGCAACCAAATATCAGTCAGAATAGATGTTCCAATTTCTAAATGAATTCTACTCTTATTTTCTTTATTGCTGCTTTGTAGTTTGGTTATTCAAGTGCTGTAATGATCATTTAGCAAAACCTGCTGGAGAACAATTTTGATTTGCGTTTAGTGCAGTGCTTCAATACCTAAAAGCTACAGAAATAAACTGAAAACAAAGAAAAGGATATGTCCTCAGCCCTTTGCAGTGCTGCACAATGTAATGAAACATATAGATTTTTGCCTTTATATGTTTGGTCTTGTAACAATTCACATCACAATGAAATTTAATATTGCCATGCAACATTGCTGTTGGTCCACAACAAGTGGCATAAGGATGGGACTAATTTTTTAGGTAATATGCCAAATGCCATTTTCAGGCCAGGCATTGGGGAACATGGATTGCTAAAGGTGACACGATATGGATGTGTCTGCTTACAAGTCCTTTGCATAAATAACTAATATTAAATGTCTGCATGCATCATAATACAATGCTAATTTAAGTCCTGGTGCAAATTAAGAACCAACAAAAGAGAAGTATCAATACATAGTACTTCTTGTGGGTAAGCTGCTTCGCAGGGGAACCATAATGTACGCATATTTGTTGAATTTAGAATAAAAAAAGTCGTCAAGAGGATTTATTTGTGCCATAGCAATAAAATTTTAAAATGTAGTCAGTGTATGTTGTAAACTGACTTCCTAGAATTTCTCCTGTATCTGGTCAAATTTATTCTCATCAGTTATAAATTTCTAGTGTATACACATGCCAAAAAATAGAATAATTTGCCTTGAAGTGCTCTCCTTAAATTGTGTATTGAGTATTCAGTAGTCTTTTTAAATGCCTAGCTAGGATTTCAATGTATTAAGCTGTGTTTACAAGAGTTTCTTTCCCCACCCCCAGCCTGTGTTCTAGAGAGATCTGGAAATTTAAAATATCCTTCACACAGAAACGGAACGTTTCTATGTTCAGAAATTATAGGCAAGCTACTGGCTTTTAATTTTTATTTTAATCAAGTACTACAGATGAGATGATAATGTGTTTATTTAAAGACAATCATTCATTTCTCTAAGTAGGCTGACTGACCTACTTACAGATGACCTATTTTTAGTAGATACAGTGGAGAAATATACGCAACTTTATTGCAAGTAAAGTAGTCTGCATTGCCACATTATCCTGGAATCCTTTCTATCCCTTTAAGCAAATAAGTCATGAGAAGCAAGATAAGGTTAAATGATGCACAGTTTGTGTTGCCTTTTATGATATTAGATATATGTAAAAATATACTTCCAGCATTTTGGTGTCAATTATACACATATGAATTAATAATTAATAAAAATTAAATAGGAATATATTGTAAGACACATATAAACACTTTCAGACTTGAGCATGCATTTTCCTCTCTTTGTTTTCCTTCAAAAAAAAGTTTGATTAGAATAGAAAAAGTGCATTTGTTTTTAAGTTATACCTGGTGTTTAATGTTTAATAAAATATATGTGCATAATTAATATATCAGCTATCTTTTATTCTCTCTGGTTTCTGTAATGTTCTACTAGGCTATTTCTTTAAAATTGGCACAAACTAAACAAAGTTCTTACACTCTGGGTGACAAGCATTCAACTAGGCTAAAAGGAAACATACAAGGAGTGATTACAGAGAATTATAAGTATTTAGGGGGAATCAGGCACCCACAATCAGTTGGAGCAGAGGATGTAAATGCTTCATTGTTCTAGTTACTGGATATATTGCCTCTGCTATTATTGGCTGAGAGACTTTCTCTAAAATAGGTAGCTGTAAGTATAAAGTTCAAATATATTTGGCCCCAAATCCTTGAAGTTAATTTCCTGTTGTACCAATGTCATTAGTGAATGCATAAAATTGAGTGAAAATTGTGGTTTTGTTTCTCTAGCACATGATGGTAATGGAAGATATGCTTAAGGACTTTCTGCTGGGAGAACATCTTCTTTTAGTTGGCAACCAGGTGAGTTGAATATTTCTTGCAATGCATGGAACAAACTCGTTATTTAATAATGAAATTAAATATCTGTTTTGCTTATTTGAAATCGCATTTGTTTCTACTACTGAGGTATTTGACCCATTTTTTAATTCCTTATCTAACAGTGTCCAGGGGTTTTATGGGCGCATATTTGTAGAAATGTAAATGCCGTAAATGTTTTTTATATGGCTGTCAGAGTAAAAAGTCAAGACGTTAATCACAGAATATTCTGAGTTGGAAGGGACCCATGAGGATTATCAAGGTACAGCTCCTGGGCCTGCACAGGACCATCCCCAAGAATCACACCCTGTGCCTGAGAATGTTGACCAAATGCGTCTTGAACTCTGTCAGGCCTGACCACTCCCCTGGGGAGCCTGTTCCAGTGCCCAGACACCCTCTGGGTGAAAAATCTTTTTCTGATACCCAATCTAAACCTCTCCTGACACAGTAATAGTTATAAGTAACATCATTATCATTAAAGTCTTCAGTTAATGGCTTTGGTTATCCTTCTTGACTATGTATCAAACCACTCCTTTAAAATCTCCAATGGTAGGTAAGAGGTGCATACTTCAGTATTATCTAAATCTTATTGATAGCTAAATATTAGTTTTCTCTAAAAAAGTAACAGATTTGTATAGTTCTTTGGCTAGTATCAATATTTTGTTTGTGAGGTTGGTTTTCCCCCCACAAAGTAATCTCCCTTTAGTTTAGCTGTTCCTAAGCAAGGATACAATAATATTTTAGCAGATGTTTCTCTTTTTGTTTTGCAATAGTCTTTAGAAAATGTCTAACACAAGGTATTAATGATCTAACCAACATGGCAAGGAATATAAAAATCTAATTATTATGTGTGCATATATTGAAGTATAGTCTCATCTGTTTAGCATCCTTGTTATCAACTTGAATTTACAAAGATGGTGTATTCAAAACCTCTGTAGACTGTTGATGGATGATGCCAGCTTCTCCAAAAGGTTTAATCTATTCATAAATAGAAATTGATCTATTTCATAAATGAAAAAAGATCTTTTTATTCTATTTCATAAACAGTGCTGTCTATGCCTACTTCCAAGGTGGTATTGAAAATGTTATATAGTACAGATTGCCTGCAGCACCTCCTGTGAAGGAATAGCAGGAATGGGCTGAACCACAGGAAAATGGAGGCAGGGCCAGAGTCCTTAATGACAACTTTTGCAGTCCCTCAGTGCCAAAGCAAGAAAAGCAGGTCTGGGGACAGAGCCATGGTCACCCAAGTGCTCAGTGGCTGCCGAACAGGTCCATGGTGAATGAGGCAAGTCTGAGGTCAAGCTGGGAAGTCAAGTCAGCAGGTCCAGGCTGGGATCAGCAAGGTACAGGGCCAAGCACAGCATTGCCACTGTGGCAGCTTGGGAAGGAACTGAGGAAGGGGCCTGAGTGTAAATGCAGCTCCCAAGGCATGGGGGACAAAAGGAACCCCAAGGAGGCAGGAAAGCCATGTCAGAGCTGACCTTCAACACCAACAAGTAAAACCCTAGGCATGGGGAAAGAGCCGGTACAGTCAGAGCTCTGGCACATGCCTCATTTGGCAGAGAAGTTTTGAAGACTATGCAAGTACAATTATTAAGCTATAAGGTATTTTTCCAGCAGATGTATTCTCATCTCTAATAATTTAATACTTGTCACATTTTCTCCCATCTTTTGAGTCTCTAATTGAAGACAGTGGTAAAAGATTTTATTGGGTTGAAGTATTGGAACATATTGCTTTGATTCCAGACATCAGCTCAGCTGTACCATTAAGTTGGAAACTGAGTTGATTTGCTGAGCTTTCTCTTTGGCAAATCAGTAATACAGGTTTGGTTTTTTAATTGCTGACATACTTTTGAGTACTTCCAGGTTTACTCTTTGCAAATTTGTTCCACAGTTTTTATGTGTGACTAAGAAAAGCCAACAGGCCTTTCCCTTTCAAAATACTGGTTTTAGGTTTGAAGCACTGTATTTGCCATTCTACAGTCTTTCAGAACCACAGCAATCATTCTTGATTTCTCAGGAATGATTGCTAACCATTTAGAAATTCCTTGGCTGATTCCTTAAATATATTACTGTAAATTTGTGCAGCTTGTGATGAATCATATTCAAGTACTTTAAAAGCAACCATAGTACATCAATTGTGCTTTCATGCTGTATGTGCAGATACCTCCCCACTGAAGATATGAGTACTTTTCATCCATTTTTTGCAAAGAAAACTATTAAAAACTGGAATTTTTTTTTCTGTTCTTCTGTCAATTACTTTTATCGGTTCAGTCTGTAGGAGAAGCTAGGGTTTTGTGATTGCTTGATACATACATCAGTGTGTACCTGTGTTTCCCATTTGAAAGAAATAATGATTTTGAGGAGATACAAAGTACTGTTTTGGGTTCCTTTCTGTTAAACTTCTTGTTAGTGAATGAGTGGATCATGGAAATTTAGTGTAATAACTGAAAATTCAAATACTCTGAACCTGGATATTTCAAAACATATGACTAACATCCCTTTGAATGCTTGTGTAATTTCCTAGATATTTAAATGAGTTGGCATTTGCCTTAGGACATGATTTGGTCCTTCAAAATGATGACTCTGTAAGTGAGTATCTCCATTCAACTGTGATTTAATGTGCAAGGCTTGACCTATAGCCTTTCTTTTAGAGTCTGGATTTGGTTTTGGTTGGTTGACTAAATGTGATTTTCCACCTTTGCCTCTTGTTTTCACAACACATGTACACACACAAAATTCCTCCTAGCTTAAGACCTCTGTCTTTTCAAAGTCTGTAAATGTGGTTTCTTCAGTGTAGCTAAGAGCTGACTGATGAGAGTACTTTTACCAAAGTTGTTTTCAAGATACAGACTTTGACAATTAATATTAGTAAGTTAAAATTACATTATTTTGGTGGATGTTAGGGGCTGGCTTCTTAATGAAACTGAGGAGAGTTTGAAGACAAGTCTTAGATACCAAAATATATTTTTAGAAGTGCTCAGCTTCTGGAGTAAACAACTTTACAACACTTCATTCATGTTTGTTCCCTGGGGCTTTATGCTGTGAAATCCTGGGCCAGGATTTCACAGCATAGATGTTTAACATGAAATACGGCTTTGTCCAAATATTTGTTTACAGTAGTTGATGGTTTACTTCAGATGTTAACTGGAATGTGTTTCCATTTCATATACAAGCAAACAGGTTTCTTTGAGTTCAGTGGATAGATATGAATTTTCAGCTATGAAATACCTTCCAAGTAAAGGACATGCCAGTGCTTTAAATATGGCTTCTGGTATTGCTTCCTGAGTGGGCATGTAGCCTGAGTGAATGAGACCATCTATGACCATCTGTAGTTTTGCAAAGCAGCTTCTTCTTTGGCTGAGAGTAAGAAGCTGCATATTACTCTCACACCAGCAGGCAAAGAACAGCAAGAGCCCCCATTTATTCCAAGTGTTGCAGTGAATGTTCATTTACTCATTAAATACAGTTCTTGCAGTGGCTTTTGAGCTTCCTGAGACAGACTGGAGTAGTGATTCTTACTACCAAGGAAAATCTTGAGGCTGTGTTTTTGTGATATTTTTCCTGATGGACAATGTGCGGTTCATGGATTGGCCACTGTCTCCTTGGATTTTCTTTGACAAATGCAAGAGAAACTTTGTTAATAAGTAGCATTTGTTTACGTGGAAAACCTTGGAAAATACCAGTGGCTGAAACAGTTTTATTTTGTCTCACAATTTTAAATGTTAAGTATAACATTTCCTAAATTGTTGCATTTGGAATTATGTGAAGAGATGTGTTGGATGCTTTCACCTTTATTAGTCATGGGTGAGGTCTTGGCAACCATCAGCTGTCTTTGAAGACACCAAACATAGTATTTATAGTTACATGGGATCTGTGGCTTTCTGGATAGAGAAGGCTCACAACCCTCCCACTTCTGAATTATTTTATTGCCTTGAAATTCTAAAACACCCAACAGCATGTTAAGCAAAATTGAAGTTATTTTATTTGGCATCACTCCGTTGCCATGTTTTATTGAGGGAGCTGCTCAGAAGTAGAATGAAGAATTCTATGAAGGTGCTAAATGTTGTCATTAATCTGAAAGAAACTCTAGCAGCACTTGTTAAAAGTGTTGATGTGAGCCCACAGTAAGCAGACTGTCAGAAACACATGAATTATGACTCCTGTGTCCAGTGAAGGGCTGCAAAGTGATGAGCGTACTGGAGCATCTCTCTTACGAGGAAAGGTTGAGGGAGCAGGGCCTGTTTACCTTGGAGAAGGGGATCTTGTCAATGTATAGAAATACCTTAAGGGGGGATGTCAACACAACGGGGCCCAATTCTTTTCAGTGGTGCTCAGCAACAGGCCAAGGGCAACGGGCACAAACTGAAACAGGAAGTTCCATCTGAATATGAGGAAAAACTTCTTTACTGTGCAAGTGACGGTGCACGGGAACATGCTGCCCAGACAGGCCGTGGAGTGTCCTTCCCTGGAGATAAGCAAAACCCTCCTGAATGCAATCCTGTGCAAGCTGCTGCAGGTGAACCTGCTTTAGCAGGGCTCTTGGACTAGATGACCTCCAGAGGTCCCTTCTGACCCTGACCGTTCTGTGATTAAAAGAACTTAGAAATGTAATGGCCTTCTGGTACATTTGCTAATATATTTCCCTGATAGAATAATGTATTTTCATCCTTTCTGCTGCCTTGCTTTAACTGAGAGATCAACTTACATGAATTCTTGGGCTCACACTAGGAATTTATTTTGTTCTTGAAGAATTTAGTAGGAAAAATGATTGAGTCTTTCTTAAAGGTATTTAAAATGACATGCTTGATTAGATCTTTTCTTCTAATATAATATTTTTATTCCTAACTCATTGTGAAATTGAATTTACTATAAAGTGAGAGTATATCAGTCATCAAAATCTTGAAATAGCAAATGCTTGGCATTTTGGCTTTTCTAGAAATAAAGGTCTTGTTTTCCTGCTTAAACTTGTTTAAAAATAGACGGTTTCCTCTGCAAGTAAAAAATGTACTATCCTAAACCAAGTTTTTATTATTATTGTAAGCATGAAGAAACTGAGCTCCAAATTAGCTAATTTGGGCCAAATACTATGATATTTCTTGTCTAAGGAATTAGGTATGACAGTTGTGGAAAACTCGGAAAATATTTCTCTTTGGCTTGGTACAGTCACAACAGTGTGTACACATATGAGAATGGGCATGCTTTTTAAATGTGTCTCTCCTTACACAATTGCTTTCTGCCTTTTACACATTAAACTGAAGAACCAGAATTTAAAATAAAATAATGAATTTATTTTTCTTTTGGATATTTCTTCTCACAGATTTTTTCCATCATAAACTTTTCATACCCACCTCTCCATTGACCCACAGTTGTCTTACCTTACTGGAAATGTAAAGATTGTATTTAGCCTGACAGGGCTCTGGGTTGAAGGGCTCTAGTTGTACTTATTGTCAGAAAAAGGCATAAACTCTACAAGCTTATCTAGAAATACAGTCAGAGTATCCAAAGTATTCCATTCATGATTCCTATCAGGGAATTAAGGTGATTCTTACCGTGAAATCATCTTCTTTGGCCATCACTATAATATTTTTATGCCCGAGATAATAAACTTGTAATAAAAAAAATGAGATACTAAGCCACAGAACACTTACTGTTGTAACTGATAAATATGTAGATTGCAGCTGGGGAAAGATTTAAAATCATGGCTTTTGCCCAACTATTTGAATTTTTGCTAACATTCAAGTGAGGTAGCCATGATAGGGTCGATTGCAATGGTTCTCAGGTAGCAATGTGTAGTGTCTGCTGGTGGCACACCTTCTGCACTTACTAAAATGCATTAATCACATTTGTTCCAAGCAGTGCTTCATAACACCTGGAGTGTGTGAAATAATTCCATGTAGGTACCGCTTGTTGCTTTGCTGATAACAGTACATTTTTTTAAAAAAACAGATACATCCTCTGGTCTAAAAATTGCAGCCTCAATCAAAATACATGCAAATGTTGTCTTTGTTGGCAGAAACAGGCAAGCTGTGGCCATGGAAGCTGGTTTGGTGCCAGACCCAGTGTTAGAAACTGCACGTTATCAAAAGTGTTTTCATTTTCTTCATTTTCCTTGTTCAGCCAAAAGTGTCTGTGATAATGATAATACAGCATTTTCTATGAAGTTAGAAACTGAGAACTCTGACATGAGGGTTCTGTGTACTACAATTTATTGTTAAGTCAAATTTGTCTTTCGTTCTCTAATAATGCAATTTTAAAGTTAGTTATAAAATGGAATTTCTTAAGGTGAAAAAGTGATAAACTGCTTTTTTAGCAGTTTCAAAATTTGTTTCATTCTTTTGTAATGAAACAGGTGCTCTGTTACGCATAACAGCTGTGCTCTGATATGGAGAAGGTGTGATTGCAGAGTTTCAGCTGAAGGGCAGTACTGAAGAGCACAACATGGCAAGCTCTTCAGCTGCTTCAGTATGACCTGCAAATCATTTAAAAGAAAATAAAATGAGGCAGCATGGTTTAGATTTTTTTTTTTTCCGCTAAGAGGCAGACTGTTAATTCCAAAAACTTGGGTCCAATTCCTTTGGACTGTAGCTTTATTCACTATTTGGGCTGTGCAGGGGACAAATTTGTCCCACTACCGTAAGGTCTGCATCCTGAATTGCAAAATGCCTCCTGGGGCTTGCAACAACCTTGTTTATATTTGAAACGGCAGCTTCTGCTAGGAGATTAATTTATTTCAGCCTTGGTAGCAAGTGTTTACAGCATCAGTTAGAAGGATTTTTAAGTAAGGGATTATTTTGCCTTCTAATTGCATAATTTCTTGTTTGTTGTTCATTAGTGCAGATATTTACTTCCCATTTTTCTATTTCAGTTGTCCCATATGTCTGATGGAGTAAAAATTGTCTAATATTTGCTTTCTGAAGTATTTTTATTCCGCTCAGATGAAACACCAACACAGATGTTCTTTCCTCACTAATTAGCATATGTTTATATTTCTGTTAAATTAAGTAACTGCAATAGTGTGTATATAAATAGCACACAGCAAGTGTTAATGGCAAGATGGCTTGTCCTCTGAACGTTACCTTAGGCCACAATAATTGCAAATTTACATGAGATTATGTTCTGAATCCAATCCAAGTTCAACTCAGTCTTTTAGTATGTTCATATGAAAGGTGGTTCAGGTTATTCCTTCTTAAATCATTTACTGCTAGCTGTGTGGGTATCCAGAAGATCCAGCTTGATCCTTGGCAGTCAGGGCGAAGGAGGGTGACTTTGTTCCATTTTTGTAATTTCTTGTTTCTGAGGTGCCTGTAACTAGAGTTGGTTTGGGGGTTTTTTTTCCAAAATCTGTTAGCATTTTCCACATTTCTTGTTCACCTGAAGAAGACTACTACACATATCCTTTATCCCGTAGCAGTCAGGTGAATTTGGAACAAACCCACTCTTCTTGGCCTTACACTAATGCATGGTACTTAAGGAACAAACTCATCCAAGCTCTTTCATTTTGCAGTTTCTTAATGGTGCTAAAGAGCCTTCTGTATATCTTTGGTCTCTTCCTTCCTTTCTATTATATTGTGACTTCTCAGTGGAGTAGCTGAGACAAAGAGGAGTGGTAACTTGTCATGAAGTAGGAATGTAGAGGGATGGAATCAAAAAGCTTTGACATGAACTTTGCTCTAGCTACTGTTGCCAGCCAAAGATTTTATGTGGTACACCACAGCCTCTGTGAAGGCACACAATGTACCCTCTGAAGCAGTTCAGTCTGGAAGTTGGGCAATGTTAACTTGTTTATAATAGCTAAAACCTGGTGGGAATGCCATTCGGCTTTTAAATACTGCATGCACCTTTTAAAAAATGTATGATGTTCTGAAATTGAAGTATACTTAAAATTAAATAAAAGGAGATGTGCAGAGAGTGTGGAGAGATGCACAGATAAAAATGAAGAAGGGGTGAGATACGGTCATGGCACAACTCCCATTGACTTCACTGGGTTACTTTGGTAAATGTGCTCTTTCCCTTCCTCCACAGTGGCCTTCCACCATGCTTGTGTCTTCTGAGGGCTCTCAGAAGTGAGGTGCTCTCCTCTTAATACACTTGGTAATAACAACAAATATGCAAAACCAGTTGTTTGGTCCTCTTTCTATTGGAATGGGAGAGGAAGAAAATCACTAGCAGCATTATTTTGTAGTTGGGAAAATATTTTTTTCAGGCATAATTCTAAGAATCTATCATAAACACAAAAACCACATGCGCTTTCAGTTAATGCACATGAAAGCCAATTTTTTTTTAATTACAGTAACCACTTTGTTCAATATTAAGTATGTTTTGCATTGATTCAATATGTTGATCTATTTCATCATCTTTGTGCTTGCCACAGCTGGCCGGAGTCCCACTCTGCACTGAAACAGGATACGCAATCCGCTTGGGATTGGTGCAGAAACTGTGTGCAGACATCTGCCCAGCCATCTTTAGCTCTCTTAGGAAAGGAAGCTGCTTTCAGCATGGGTGTTTTGTGCTTGACATTAGGAGTATTCCTGTTTATTCAGCCTTTTATGATTTTAAGTATCTGACTGCAAGAAGCAGGAAACACACAATGAATAAATGAATACAACTGCACTGCTAGGGGATTCTTAGCCTGTTTCTGGTTACTTTTAATGTTTCTGATAAAATTTCTGGACTTGCATATTTACCCCCAAATGGGTACATCCTGTAAGTTCCTGCAAGAACCTGTGAGCATGATTTCATCCCCTTTTGCAGCAGTGGAGAACCGTTTCAGGTGACAGTTTTCAGAAACTATTGGTGAAAGGTGTTAAGTGTGTTGCAGCTTCTTACTACACCTATGTAAAGCTGTAGATTCTTTTGAAGAATCAGATGGAAGAAGGTTTGTGATGAGGCATGTGGCAGAGCACTATCAGAGTTGGCTCTTCTGCGTGGGAGTCAAGTCTGCAGTAGAATCTAGGTAGTTCTATTTTTGTCTCCTCTGCGGTATTTTTTCCTCTACTCTCGTGGTGAGAACTCTCCTCCTGTGATTTCAGCTATTATACATATGTGCATGATTCTCCATTCTTATAAATGTAGTCAGAGGAGAGACTGTGGTCCCATTTTAAGAAGCTTAAACAGCTGGCAATTCTGCAGCTGGCAGTTACCATCACTCAGCTAGAACTTACAGTCATAAATGTCATAACTTGCAGCTCCGACAGCTCCTACTCTGTTTCAGTGCCAAGTAAAACAGATTAAAGAATCTCAAATTGGTTTAATCTAATCTCTTTAATCTTTATTTGGGTTATATTTATCTTCTTTACACTGGTGTGGACTACTAGATGCATTCATGCAGTCAGAGTAAGAATCACAGCAGAGGGACAGTGTCTTGTTGAACAGCTTTTGGCTGGGCTATAATTGAGCTCTTCTTTCTACTGTTTCCATTTTCTTTGCAACCTTGAGCACTCTCATTCGCATTCTGAACTTTCAAGTCTGCAGCCACATCCTTGCAGGAGTGAAAAGAATTTCTGCATGTGAGCTGTCATCTTGTTCTTCATCTACATTAGCATTTTAGACCAGATCTGGAATGTACTTTTGAAGGGAATCCCCTTACTTGCAGTTTGATGCATACTCATCTCTCTTAGGATGAGACTGAAGTGGAAGATGTTCTCCAGCAGCCCACATAATTCATGCTTTTTGATAACTCTTTCTCTGGGACCAGATTAGACCTGGACTGAAGCACCAGTTCCTGAAATGCTTTGATAGGGCACACCAGGGTGTTGGCAACACCTAATTCACTGTCATCATTTTGCACAGGTTGCTAATGCAGACATCCTGCAACAGAATTACAGATCAGTTTTATGTCCAGCTGAATTCTGATTCCATCTGGGTCTCTTTTGGCAACTCCAGTGCAATGGGGTCAGCATATTACCAAGGCTGTGCCCAAATTCCATGTGACAGTTACAGGATATTTCCTACGACCACCAAGAATTAACTTCCCCTATTAAGTGCAAGACAACTTCCTGGCGTTGACCTTTCAATACCTTTGTGAAATAAAAAGGCTGGAAAAACTTTTGTTAGTTAAAGGATGCACAGCATGTGTGCCATAACTCTAGGGACACAATCCTATTTCTGGTTATTTCTAGTAAGACAGATGAGTATTTTGCAAATATATATAAAATAAAATACATAAAATCAACTTCTGGTCAGAATTTTCTGAAATAGATTGAAGTTGTATTTACCTATGAAGGAGTGTGGAGAGTATTTTAACAGTTTTGGCAAGTTATGTTTTCTGTCTTGATAACTCTTAAATATGTACATCTGTATTATGTCTTAATATTATATTTGTTTACTGCAGGGTGTTGGGAAAAACAAGGTTGTTGACAGATTCCTTCACCTTTTAAACAGATCCAGAGAGTATTTACAGCTGCATAGGTAAGAATGTATTAGATTTCCATATTTTGTTTTTAGTCAAATTTCTCATGTTATTAAAACTCATGTTTCTGAAGTTTAATGTGTTCTTACTCTTTGAAAAAAGATCCCCTATTATGCTGAGTGGCACACAGACCACAGGACTGTGTCTGGAAGAGGCAATAAGCTGACATTTTGGGGAGTGGGTACAAGAATGTGATACAATCACATTGTGTGATACATGAAAAAGTAGAAGTCAAAGTGTGCTGATGTTAAACTTTGTTCAAAAAACAAGTAATATTTTGCTGTCCTTTCTGGAGAGATTTCCCTAGGCATTTGGTATTGTGTGAGGGAAAAGTTGTTTGAATATATCACTCATCGGACAAGAAACATTTTACACAGTAAAAGCTTTTTGGCTTTTTTCTTTTGGCACTCCTGCTAAGTGCATGTATTTCTTTGTCACCCATAAAAGTTTGGATTAGAAAATTACATCACAAGCTAAAAAACAGACTTCAAGGCAATAAACCAACTGAAAACAATTCAAAAGCTGAAATAATAGGAAATTATCTGTCTGCTCTTTATGACATGAACTTGAAATTAATAAATTGAATTAAAGAATAAATATGTCTAGAAGACTCATTTTCAATTGAACTGTATCCCATTTCAGCTTCATTCCTAATCTTTATTTCTTTGTCTTCAACTTCCTAGCTTCAGCACCCTGTCTTTTTCCATAATCACTGTTTTTTAAATAGTGCTAATAAAAATGTCGATCATTGGTATTTTGCCCATTAACAACACAGTCTTTGTAACACTTTCTTTCTCACTTTCCCCCCCAGCTTTTTGTCTTCAAATGTCTTGTACTTGTATTGCTGATACTTGGATAGCTCTATCTCATTACTTTTCTACTGCTGTTTTCCTTTATACTACCTCTTCTAGACTTCTGTGTGAAATACTGCTTTTTTGACCTCCTACTTGCAGATTTGTGTTAATTTTCCTGCTTGCAACAGCCACCCACTCTGTCTGGATAAAATACACTGTCATTTTTCCAAATCCCTATTATGTCATGAAGTACTACAGTATTTTTGTCTTTCTATGTGTTCACCAGTGAGATGTGAGGAAGCAGAACAGTGTTTTCATATGAACTCATATAGCTCAGGAGAACGTTTATAAGCACCATGTTTGGGGTGTTTCTGGAGCTGTAGAATGTGTTAATTACAGCATGCTAGTTGATACATCACTAGGAAAAAAATCTGTATTTATTGTCTTGCCAATATAGTGTTCAATAGTCTCTGTAAGGTACTGCTTATGATTACAGGGGTTTAGAGATAGGTTGAAGTAGAAAATTAATCAGAAAATGATGAGTAGTCCTTTGCAGTTGTACAAAAATAATTTATGAATATAGAAAAATCAGAAATTTCTGTTTCCTGGGTAGCATTTTGAAATACTATGTGAAGAACTCAGTCTGTGTAATATTTTGGTTATACTTTACAGAGTGTTTAAACAAGGATTACAGTATTGTTAGTGCACACTTCTGGATTACAAGAGCAAGTTTACAAAAATCCCAAACAGTTCTCTAGTAAGCTTTTGCATATTTTGTGGGGGAAATTCAGTCAGTAGCTTATGGCATAGATGTACTTTATTAGAAAATATTCTAGAATGTGCACTTTATCTTTGATAGCCCTGTATGTTTCTTCAGATTTCCTAGCTAGCTGCTGTAAGTACCTTTAAGCATGCCAAGGAAAGTATTTCTAAAATAATGCCTTAAGTGGTGCTTGTATACTTGAATTACGGATCTTGACAAAAGGGTTAAGGTGGGGGTTTTTGTTGGTTTGGAGGTTTTTTTACTATCTTGATGAAAAAGTGTAAGGAGTCCTGCTTCTCTAACTCTACATATGTTCAATGACATTCAAGCAGGGAGTATTTACTTTAGAGGTAATACGCTATTACCAGGAGTAATTTTAAAATCTCAAATTTTATGTCATGTACTTCAAAATGATGAGGGGAGATAAAAGACAGAAAAAGGAGTGTGTTTTTCCTTAAACTTCCTTTCTGACATCTGTATTGCTCTGCAATTGATTCATGTGGGAAGGGTCAGCCTGACCTAAAGGTTTCAACTGCTTTTGGAGGTTTGTCGTGGTTTTGATCCTGGCTAAGTGCCAGGCACCCACGGCAGCCACTCACTCGTTCCCTCCCCTGCCACAGCTGGGCAGATGAGGGAAGGAGAGGGGAAAAAAAAAACCGAGGGAATTAACTCAGAGGTCTATGAGTTGAGATAAGGAACCGGGAGAAAACGCTCCAAGGACAAACCAGGCTCAGCTTAAAAGTTGCAAAAGTGAAAATTTATTACTACCTGAGTTAGAAGGAGGATATGAGAAATAAACTAAACCTTTAAAAGACACCCTTCTTTTCACTCCCCACCCCTCCCTCCCTCCCACCAACAGTGCAAGGGGGGCAGGGTGTGTGGGGGTTCAGGTCAGTCCGTTTCTAAGATCTTCTTCCCCTACTTAGGGAGAGGAGTTTTTTCCTCTGCTTT